>PVKN010030834.1:0-12646 GCA_004027915.1 Capromys pilorides
CTCCCCTGCTCCTTTTGTTCCCTTTCTCTTCTTTATTTTATTATTTGCCTTTTTGAGACAGGGTCTCACCATGTAGTACAGGTGGTCTTGAATTTACTTTGTAGTTTAGGCTGGCCTTGAACACTTATCTAGTGCTGGGATTAAGTCCTGGGATTGCAAGCAAATGCCACCACACCCAGCCCTTCCTATTCTTTAATAATAGTCTTCCTTCTGCTTTCGTTCTCATTCTCTCCCCACCTTCTCTTCCCTCCTTCCCTCCCTCTCTCAGATCCTACATATAAAAGGAAATGTGGCATTGGTTTTTCTGAGTCTGATTTATCTCACTTAACATAATGATCTCCATCCATTTTCCTGCAAATGACGTGATGTCTTTCTTCTTTTGTGGCTATAAGATATTCTACTGCACTTCATTTTGGTGCCACTTCCTACCTGTCCCTTGTGTCTGCACCCAACTGTGCTCCTCAAGACTGAACTGAGCTTCTGTCCCACTGGATCGCTAACATCCAGCAGCTGGTTCTGTGTGGCGCTGCATCCTTCCTTTCCTTGTAACTCTGTACTGTTCTGCCTGCCCCTGCTGCACGCACCTGGGTGCAGGGAGCTCCTGCTGTGTGCAAGCCCTGTGCTAGTGTCTGGTGAGGGAGGGGCACTAGCAAGACTTGCTCACCACTACCCAGGGTCCCTCTGCACACCCATCATGCAGCACTGGTGGCACTTCTGTGCTCCATCAGGACCCTGACCAGTTCCTGCATGTTGTACAGGTGCCTGTACTGGGGGCTGTGCATATCGTGTGCTTTGGTCTCTTGATACAACTGGATTCTGTGACTGAACAGTGGGAAGCTGCTGTACTACACCCTTGGCACACGCCATTGTGATAGTGCACAACCCTCTCTTCATAGAACCTTTATAAAGTATAGATCTTCCCACTGCATGGGTTTGTGCATATCCTATGGCCCTCTACCCACACGTATGCCCTTCAGGGGATCTGTAAACTCTGCCCACTGTTCCTGCACACAGCAAGGCCTTCCACTGGCCTCCTTACCTCCATTTGGTGTCTATTTCTGGCCTGTGTTTTCCCTTTATACTGCCCTGCTGCTGACACTGGGATTTGAGGTATACACTGGACCAGAACACAGGGAGTGGCCTGCTGTGAGCCCCTCTGCTGCAGTTGGCTTCCTTCCATCCTTGTTGGAGATGGGAAGATGTTGGCATGGTGAGGCTTTGAGTTGGCTCCTGTGGGTGGTGCCAGCTCAGCTTTCTCTGCCTGTGGCTTGGCCTGGGTAATCTTCCTGCTTGCAGTCATGCTGAACCTTGGGTGGTTAGGAGGTGACCTTGTTGCCAGACTTTATTGTAATTAGCTGCATAGCAGTTAATTGGGACTCTGGTGGGCAGCTTTGGGAGCCCTGGCCTCAGTGTGGATATGCTGACCTGGACAAGGGATGTGGTGAGGTGGCCTCCAGGTGCCTGGGCTAGTCATGGTCTTTGAGCTGGGTGCATCTGGTCAAGGCACACTACCTGAGATCACAGAGTCCATAATTTTAGTGCTGTTGGTCACCTACTAAACATAGGCCTTGAGGACGGGTTCCAAGGCATGAGAGGCAATCCTTGACTTTCTGAAGGAAGGAACTGGGGGTTACAGAGACCGATGATAGAGTTGTAAATGAACCTGGGAGCCCAGGAGAGCATTGGGCTGCCTAGAATTGGGAAGGTGAAATAGGCTACCAGTGTCACTGGGATTGTATCTGTGTTCCCCAGGTCAGGTTTGGGTCTATGTATAAGGCTAGGTGAAATC
Organism: Capromys pilorides; assembly: GCA_004027915.1. Taxonomy (NCBI): domain Eukaryota; kingdom Metazoa; phylum Chordata; class Mammalia; order Rodentia; family Capromyidae; genus Capromys; species Capromys pilorides. The sequence continues at coordinate 1,790 of PVKN010030834.1, forward strand.
CCAACTGTGGCTTTTGCAATCTGTTGGGGGAAGTTTTGTTTCCCTTGGGGCTCTCCTTGGGAATTGGATGTTTTGTTGACTAACCAAGGGGAATGAAACTCTCATTGCAAACAGGGTCAGTTTACCTGGAGACTTCAGACAGCATGAGTGTTGGCTGCAGGTTCGGCGAGCCCAGGATGCGTTGTGGAGTGAAGAAGGTGTAGTGCATGAAGCTTCCAGTGCTCACATGCGTACATGTGCACACGTGCAATCCCCCATCCCAATGGCTGAATGTGTTCAGGCACTTCTGCTCAGTGGTGTAACCCACACCCTCCAAATCTCATAGCACCTGCCCTACCACACACACTTCTCCCCTAGAAGACCTGCCTCCAGTTACTCTTGTTCACTCCAGTTACTCTTGATACTCATGCATCATGATTGGAATTAAAGTAACCCTATTCTCATTTCATAGACGAAGAAGTAGGGATCTAGAGGGGTCAAGTCACCTGCTCAAGGTCACAGAGGAGTTTAAGAGAGCAGCAGGAATAAGATCCAGGTCTCCTGCCTCCTTCTGTGTACTTGGCACCAGCTTCCTGTCACTCTCACAGGCGTGTGTGCACACACACTCACGGGGTCCACCTATGGGAATGTGGACATGGAGGTGTGCAGACCTTCCCACCAGAAAACTCTCCCACCCTCCTGCAGAGTTTGCTCTGCCCCTGACGGCACACTGTCCAGAGCCAGCCAGCCAGCCAGCCGGATGTGGATAAGCCATCCCCTGCTTTCCCAAATTGTGGCTGACAGTTGCTGAGGCAACCGCCAGCCAGATTTGGGAGATTAGCTGAGGAATGTGGCTGGGCCAGTTCGAGCTGGGGCTGGGGGATCGTGGGGTCCTGGGCTGATTCAGCCCACTCTTTTGGGGTGTCTAAGGAAGGCTTGGTGTTCCTATTCACAGGCTAACTTAGACATATCCTGAAGACTTGGATTAGCTGAGGAAATGAAGAGTGTGTACATCTGAGTGTGCTGCTGTGTGTGTGATATGCACTTCTCGGGGTGTGATTTTAGTGTGTGCTGTTTGCATCCAGGATGGAGATTTGAGTCCTCTTTCCTCACTGGTTCATAGTTTGACTCTCACCCCTTGGTGATTTGGTCCTGATTTTCCCCCTGATCCTGCGAGACACCGCCTGTCCTGCCCATGGCATATAGGATCCTGTCCTACTCAGAGCTTATAGGCTGTATCACTCACTTCATCAGGGACCAGCCACTTCTCTGCACTTCAGGCCAAACTCCTCATGCTGGCATTTGAGGTCCTTTATGATAGGACTCAACTTCCCCTCCCTCCAGTCTCATTTCCCGTTGCCTCAGCTGGGCTGAGTTCCTCTCTGTGTTGCAGATGAACTGTATTTGCCCATTGTCTTCCTTTGCCGGTGCTACCCTGTCCCTGCCTGCCTGCCCTCCCACCCATCTCTATTGGCTGGAGTGACCCCTGTCCTTAGTTCAGGCTCCACTTTCCACAGGGAACCTTACATCCAGGTACCTCGCTTTGTAGCCTGGATTTCTCATCCTCTCTCAGTCCAGGAGGTCCCTGAAAGCAAGCTGGAGTCTTGATCATCTTGTGCCTCTAAAATTTCCACCCTGGGAACTGCACTGTACTGACAGGAAACAAATGTCCTATGCATTACACCGAATTAGCACTTGTGGCCAATGGAATAGCAGAGTACCTGGTGAGAGTGTCACGTTACACAGGCATGTGTGCACACACACTCCTATCCACAATGGGAATGTGTACATGGGGGTGTGAAGACCCTCCCACCAGAACACCCCTGCTACACTCCTCCAGAGTTTGCTCTGGAGGGCCTTATTTTGTTTATGTTTTGTCTCCTTGAATAGAGAGAAGGGACTTAAATCTGAGCTTCTCTACGTTGTAACTGTTGTCACCTCAGACAAACAACGGTCTGTCTCTGTGCCTCAGTTGCCATCTGCAAAACCGCAATGATAATAGTTGCAACTTCTGAGGTGCTAGGAGTCCCTCCAAAGGGCATCATGGTAGTAATTTGTGCCCCCTCATGGTGGCGTTGGTCTGTGTATGCCTCTTGTTGGAGGAATCGGTGGAATCCTTGCTATCAAAGCCTGACATAGTTTCTATGGATCATGACTTTGGTGCTCCTGGCTGTCCAGATTGGAAGTGACAGAACCTTCCCAGTGCTGTGAGAGCTGATAGTCCCATAACTGGGGGAGCCTGGGGAGGTGGGCTTGTCTCTGTTTGGGGAGCCTGGCCTCAGAGGTGTTATCTGTAGGGGCTGAGCTGGAACTGGGCCTGGCCAGAGACCCAGGACTGGGGCCAGCTGTAGATCAGGAAGAGGCTGAAGGGTCACTCTGGGTGGGATTGGTCATTCTGAGAAATCTTTCTTGGCTGCTAGCCTGGGAAGAAACCAAGTCTGACTGTGGTAGCTGGGATCCCCTTGACTCCTCTAATACAGATACAGACACAAATGCCACCATTCTTAGTGAGTTACAGGGGTCCTTTGGCAGAGGTCAGAACTCTCTCTGGATGGAGCTAGCTGGTCTGGGGTCAATTAGCCTGGTTATCATTTTGGCTGATGTTGGATAGTCTGGGGCTTATCTGGATGAGCCGGGTCTCTCTGCAAGAAGTAGGTGAGAGTTGTTAGAAGGTCAGCCAATCTGAGGGTCATCCCTCGGGTCAGCCATCTTGGGGAGATGGTTAACTCCAGGTTTCTCTGGCTGAGGTCAGAAGAGCTGGGGTTGCTTGGTGCAGAGGCCTCAGTCTGAGCGTTAGTCTGAGGTCTGTTGGTCTGGGAATCTTGGCTGGTCACAGGCCTGGCTTGGGATGGACAGGAGGAAGCCAAGGAGCTGATACTCTGGCTGGCCCCAGGGTCCTGGTGAGACATGCTGGCAGCTGTCTTATTCTGGTTAAGGGTCAGCAAGGACCTGAGCCCTAGCCAGGCCTCTAGGTCCCTGACTTTCCCTTTATGCAATCTCTGTGATCAGTGATTGGCTGAGATCCCTAGGGTGAGGTCCTCCCCAGGCTGAAGTTAGCTATCCCCTTTCTCCATGAAGCCCAGCTCCCATTGTGCTGTACAATGGCTTTTTCAGAGGCCCTTCTAGCACAGATGGGGTTAAAACCCACCATCGACAGGACACAGGACATAGTGCTGACCAAGGCTTTTCAAACAAAGAGGCAAAGAGCCCCTCTAGGGATGGCCCCAGATGCTACCTCATCAAATCTGTTTGGAGCCAGCCTCATGCCCACATCTTACCACTCTACATTTAGATGATATGTGTGTGGGGCAAAGGGAGGCACCAATGGTGGCAAGCTCCTTAGTACCCGAACAGTTCGTGTAACCCATATGACCCCATAGACAAACTGCTGCAATAGCAAAACGCAGAGCCTCTGAAATGTGAAGTCACTTGATGAACTAGTTAAGCTGTATGGACCTTAGAACCACCTAGAGTACCTGCATCTATCCCAGTCCTCCCACCCTACTTATTCCCTTTCTCATTTAAACTGTCAATACTAGTTCTGAATCATTGGAATTTCTTGCGTGTAAGCCACACAGAATAGTGATTTTACATGTGAGTTCCTGCAAGTAGGGTCCTAGATTGATTGATGTTGGTTGATGACAGAATCCCCTGATGACCATCAAGTAAGAATAATGATGCCCGACTGGGAAGGTGAGGCTTTAGCCACACTCTGCCCTAGGTGATTGCATCATGCTGGGCTTGTCATAAGCTTGAGATGATTGGTGGTGACCAGTCTTGTGGGGGACCTACCCAAGAACCCCAACTGCCTGTATGAGGGGTATGCCGAAAGGATGAAATAAGAAACAGAGACAAATTTAGTAATACATGACAGGAGGGCTGGAAGGTCAATGTCCCAGCATGGACAGAGACAAAGACACTTTGAGCCAGCCGCTATTTATTAGCCTGTGTAGGGAAGGTGGTGGGGTGGTTTCTGGAATAATCTAGCTGCTATGGTAGAATGGGCAAGTTTAGCATCATAAAGGAAACAAGCCAAGGTGCAGCCCCACATCCTGGGTGGTAATGACTGAGAGAAAGGTGATTTCCACTTTCCAAAACCAACCCAAGAGGCAGGCAAGGCAAGGAGAACTTCGGATAGATGCTATGTCAGTTTACAATTCATGGTACACAAAAGTGACTTTTGACATCTTTAAGGAGATCACATTGGGCTGGGTTAGGGTATATAGCATTCTGCAGGGTTTGGGGCCTACTCTGCCTGGTACAGCGAGGATGAAGGAACATAGAGGTGTAGTCAGGCGTTCTCCATCCATTCAAACCTCGTCTCTGTCATTAGCTATGTGACCTCCGAGAAAGTCACTCAGCCTTTTTGGGCTTCAGTTTCTTTAGTAACTTGAGGAATAATTCTAGTTCTGATCTCATATGATTGTTCCGAGGTTACAAAATGATGAAATAATAATAATAATGAATTTTTGTTAAGGGGAATTTTGGTGGGTGATCATGTGGTAGAGGGGATCTGGGAAGTACTGGAACTGTGTGCAAGAGGTCTTGGGAGGTGACCTGTGGGAAGGGAATTTGGGAAGAAGCAGGGAAGAGGAGGGGAGAGGGTTCCTGGGTAGTGGGAGCAGGCAGTGGTGAACATGGGGTAGTCCTCTGGCCACAGCCTTGCCTTAACCCGGGATAATGAGCCCTGTCCTCACAGCTGGCTGCACCTTTGAAGAGGCGAGTGACCCAGCAGTGCCCTGTGAGTACAGCCAGGCTCAGTATGATGACTTCCAGTGGGAGCAAGTGCGGATCCACCCTGGCACCCGGGTCCCTGCGGATCTGCCCCATGGTGAGCCTCTTTTCCATCAGCATTCCTGTCATCTCTGGGCCATGTCTGTAATGACAAACACAACACAAGATGTTGTGTTCTCTCCAGACTCTGCCTAATTGTGCAGGATCAGTTGCTTCCTTTGTGAAATGGGTAGGGGTTCAACTCATCAGAAGCCCTTATAGCTATCATTTAGACCCTACTCTCCAACAGTCCCCTTTGCAGCTTGGCTCGGGGTCCATCCCACCTGCAGCAGGTCTGCCCCAGTTCTCCTGCTCATTTCCAGATAGGAAGCTGCCAACAGACAGGGAGTCTGGAGTTGGATGTTCCTTTGCCTTTTTTTCTGGGAGTCCTAGATCCTCCCCAACTTGTGCTTTGCTCTCCTACCTCAGGATGGGGTACTTTGGGCATTTTGAGCACTGGACTGGAAGTCAAGAGACTAATGATGTGGATTCTGGTACAGAGCCAGCCTCCTACTCAAATGATTGTAGTGCTCATTGCAGTGCTCGTTCTACAGTCATGAAGACATGGGTTTGAATCCTGGCTCATCACCTTACCAGCTCTGGGGTCTTGGACGTGTCCCTTAACTTCTTGAAGTCTGTAAACTTCACTGTGAAGTGGGGACAGCAGTAACCCATTTTACAGGGCCACTAGATATGCCCATAAAGAACAGAGCACAGGGGTAGCACAAAGAGTTTGTTGCCAGTTGCTCTTGCTGGAGATACTTGAGAGACCTCACTCATTAGAAGCCCTCTTCACTGGGTGCAGAATCAACTGGAAGTTAAGAAAAGGATAAGATGGTTGGAAGCCACATTAACTTCATTCCTCATACGACCTGTGCCAAGGACACAGATGATGCAAGAACCAAATTGGCTTTCCAGAGGAACCCCAGGGCCCAGGGCAGCCCGACACATGCTTGGCTTTTGGGTAGAAGAGAGTAGTTTTGGATTCACCCCCATGGCCTCTGCCTTGCTTTCTCTCTGAAGCAGAACAGTGCCCAGGGAGAAGGGGGAGTGAGCAGCTTGGTGTTTGGTGTCAGCCTGGGGCTAGAGCCTGAGAACAGTGAGCAGGTGCACAGGCCCTGCCCTCCTGGTGCTCAGTCTAGGGAAGGGGTGTGTGTGTGTGTGTGTGTGTGTGTGTGTGTGTGTATGGCATGAAGGATGGAGATGCACATGGAGGAGAAAGCAGGAGAGAGGAGTAGGGAGAGCTAGTGGTACAAGGAGTAGATGAAGGTGAGAGGAGGGATGAGGAGTACAAAGAGAGAGGCACAGGAAGAAGGAGGAAGTGGAAAGAAGGAAGAGTCAGATTGAAAAGGGAGTGCTCACAGGGAGAGGACGCCACTGTGTATCAGGGCTAGGAGGTGGTCCTTCCTGGATGGGGATAGGGACCTGGAGTTTGGTTTACTACCCTTCCAGGGCTGATTCTGAGCTGCCTCTACAGGCTCTTGACTCATAGAGATGAATGAGATTCCTTCCAGCCAGACCCTGGGGAGCCCTCCTGGAGGAGATCCGAATGTGCTTGTGTTGGCCGGCAGCCAAGCCTGGGAGGAGGTGGTGCTAGGTGGCTCTGGGCCTCCCCCCCAGCAGCTGCTAGGGCCTCTCCCCCCCAGATGGGAAGCCACCATCCCTAGCCAGATCCTTTGGAATCCTTGTCAGTCTCCTCCTGCTGCCTCCTGAAAGCATACATCCTGGATCCTCAGGCATTTTCTGGGTTGGAAATCGAGAGAGCTTGTGTCCCAGGAATCTGGACTATAAGTGGGGGCTGGAAGGGAAGCAAATCCATTCATTCAGTGTCTGTCCCACATATTCATTCAGCTTGGATCCAGAGCCATGCAAGGGCACGGCAGATCCTGCAGGCTGGTGGGGAGACAGAGGCGCACTTTATGAATGATTCAGGGCCTGAGGAAAGCTCAGCGTGGGATGTGAAGGGAGGATTTAGAAGCTGAGGCCTCCTCAGGAAGCCTGTCATGTGCCAGGCTCTTGACTTCTGAGATGAATTACCTGCCTTCAACGTGGCATGGGGCACTGAAAACTATGTCTCTAGTAGGACATCAGCTTAGACTATGACCTGTAGAGGGTGAGGAGCCACACTGGGTTTTTAGAAGGCCGTCTTTGTGTGTTTTCTGTAGCTTCAGTACTCTCCTTTAGATAACACACTGTGAGTCAGAGCTGGGACCAGAATGCGTTCTGAAGCCCCCAGTCCTGGTGTGCCCAAATGCCCGCAGTCCTTTGCTCTGCCCTCGTCCCTGTGCCTCCCTTCAGCTCCTTCTCTTCCTCCTCTTTCTCTAGGTGCCTACTTGATGGTCAATGCTTCGCAGCATGCCCCAGGCCAGAGGGCTCATGTTATCTTCCAAAGCCTGAGTGAGAATGACACCCACTGTGTGCAGTTCAGCTACTTCCTATACAGCCGGGATGGGCACAGCACCGGCACCCTGGGTGTCTATGTGCGTGTTAATGGGGGTCCCCTGGGCAGTGCCGTCTGGAATATGACTGGATCCCAGGGCCGTCAGTGGCACCAGGCTGAGCTGGCGGTCAGCACCTTCTGGCCCAATGAATATCAGGTGGGCTGGGTTGAGCCTCTGGTCAGCCTGTGCCTGGGGATGAGGGCAGAGGGATACCACCTTGAGCTTGGAAATTGTTTTTAGTATCAGGAGTCAATCTGTGGTTCAAGGTTGGAGTTAGTCTGGGTTAGTCTAGCTTTAGCATCTGAAGTCTTTGCTAACAGGAGTAGCCTATAGCTGTGGTCAGGGCTGGGTTAGAACACTGCCACCTGAAAACTGTGTAGTTGGGAAGAGTTTGATGCTTTAAGGCTTTGTTCTTCCTTGCTCTTTGCATGCTGATACCCTGCCCCTTGCAGTTGGCTTGGTAGAGTGGGTTGGTGTGAGCTGGGCTGTTAAGGTTTGGGCTGGGGCCCCCTGAAAGAGGACACTCATAGACAACCTCCCCAGGCAGTGCCAGGGGGATGTCAGTATGACAAGGATCCTCCCACCTCTCCCAGGTGCTGTTTGAGGCCCTCATCTCCCCAGACCATAGGGGCTACGTGGGCCTAGATGACATCCTGCTTCTCAGCTACCCCTGTGGTGAGTCCCTGCCTACTGCAGGTATAGGGGTGAAGGGTGTGGTGGCTGCTGCTCCCTCCTGCGGGGGTGTCAGGCCCAGCTCATGCCAGGACTCTTATTTTCCTAGCTAAGGCCCCGCACTTCTCTCGCCTGGGCGACGTGGAGGTCAACGCTGGGCAGAATGCATCTTTCCAGTGCATGGCGGCAGGGCGCGCCGCAGAGGCAGAGCGCTTCCTCCTCCAGGTGAGGAGGGTGCAGCCGTCGTCGTGGCTTAGAGGGTAGGGGTTATGTGGGCTTCTTGAGGCCGAAGTCCTACCTTCAGCCTTCAGTACCCGTGTCCCAGGCTTTGTTCTGCCCTTCGGGTCCCCCAGCACTTTAGGGCAGAGCACACAATTCCAGGAACCCCCAGCTCCTCAAGTAGCAGGGACAGGTTAGTGGAGCCACAAGAATGACCCCTCCTCCTGCCCCAGCGTCCGTGTTTTGGTGGCACCCGCCCTCAACCTTCTGACCCTTCTCCACCCTCACAGAGGCAAAGTGGAACGCTAGTGCCCGCGGCCACTGTGCGTCACATCAGCCATCGGCGCTTCCTCGCCACTTTCACGCTGGCCGCCGTGGGCCGTGCCGAGCAGGACCTGTACCGCTGCGTGTCCCAGGCACCGCGTGGCGCTGGTGTTTCCAACTTCGCTGAGCTCATCGTCAAGGGTCAGCGAGAGGACAGGGGCCCACGAGGGGCGGGGCTGGCGGAGGGGGCGGGGAAAGTCTATTGGGGCTGCCCGGGGCTGGTCAATCCCAGTCAGTGGGCCTGTAGGGAGGGTGGTGATCAAGGGGACAGGGCTAGGAGGTGTGGCTCGGAAGAGGGGTGGGGCCTGTGGGGGTGGGGCGGGAGCCAGGTGAAAATTGTGTGTTAACTGGAGTTGGTGTATCCGACTTGGGTGACCCCCAGGGGCATGAGGGAGTGGGTGCGGTGGGTCAGCCACCATAGCCGGATCTCCTCTGGGGCTTGGGAATTTAGTGGAGGCTGGAAAGTGGATCCCTGGTAGCAACATTAGGATTCTGGGAGGACCGGAAGGAGTCTTGGAGATGTGGATGTAGGTGTGTGGGGGGGCATAGAGTTGAGACCCCAGATCTCAGCGTATCAGTTGGCTCTTCCTCCCCTCCTCGCAGAGCCCCCAACTCCCATCGCGCCCCCGCAGCTGCTGCGTGCGGGCCCCACCTATCTCATCATCCAGCTCAACACCAATTCCATCATCGGCGACGGGCCAATTGTGCGCAAGGAGATCGAGTACCGCATGGCGCGTGGCCCCTGGGCTGAGGTGCACGCTGTCAGCCTGCAGACGTACAAGCTGTGGCACCTCGACCCCGACACTGAGTATGAGATCAGCGTGCTGCTAACCCGCCCCGGGGACGGGGGCACTGGTCGCCCTGGGCCACCACTCCTCAGTCGCACAAAGTGCGCAGGTGGGTACAGCTGCCACCTCCTCCCGCTGTGTCTCTCCGGACTACCAGTACTGGTTCAGTGCAGTGGAGGAGAAGAAGGTAGTAGGGCTTGGACCTGTGCTTTTAAGTTATTATTTTTACTCAACCTTTATTATGGTAAAGATAATTACAGCTAACACTTTGTGAAAGTCCCAAACATTTGTGCGCGTACACACACACACACACACACACACACATACACACACACACACACCCCTACCTATTGATTTAAAAGGCCAGGTGTGGTGGTGCACACCTATAATGTCAGCACCACTCTGGGAGGCTGAGGCAGGAGGACTGAAAAATTCCAGTGAGAAAATTTAGGGAGACTCTATCTCAAAATAAAAAATTAAAAAGAAAAGAAGAATTAAAAAGGCCTGGGGATAGAGCTGACTGCAAAGGCCTCAAGTTTAATCTCCATTATTGCAATCCCTCCAACCCCTGAAAAACTGGAAAACACATACATAAATACTACGCATAAGGCCCCCCGCAAACCTCCCCAAACAAAAAAACCCAAACCCAAAAAATAAAATAAAACTTATTATTGAGACTGACATAAAGTATTAGCTGTGATAAAACACCATGAAATGCTAATGTTATGCCTGTTTTCCAGATGAGGTGACTGAGGTACAGAGACATTTAGTGACTGGCACATGGCTAGTAAGTGACAGCAATGGGACTGGCTGGTTGGTTCCAGAATCTGTATTCTTGCTTCTACTTTGTGTCATCTAGATAAAATACACAACTAAACACCATCAAATAAAGTGTGTGGTAAGAGTGCAATTGATGAGTCATATGGTAGTTATAGCTTTTATCAGAATTGCATTGTTTTACATTCTTACCACAATTTTTTTTTTTTTTTTTGGTACCGGGGCTTGAACTCAGGACCTTGTGATTGCCAGGCAGATGCTTATGCTGCTGAGCTATCTCCCTGGCTTCATAATATTTGTTTAAAATGATGTCTTCAAGGTTCATCCATGTTGTAGTATGTCTCAGCATTTCATTTTTTTTTTTGCCAAAAAATATTTTATTATACAAATTTTATTTATTCACTTATTAGTTGTCAAACATTTGGGCTGTTTATAGTTTTGGTGTGGTTTGGACAATATTTTTATGGTTATTGATACTCCATATTCATTCATGTACCTACCATTTTACAATTGCATCAGCAGGAGATGAGGTGCCAATTTCTGTATATGCTCACCAACATAAAACCTGTCTTTGGATGATTACTATCCCAGTGGGCACAGTGTCTTATTATGCTTTTTGATTTGAATTTCTCTGGTGACTAACGGTATGGAACACCTTTATTGTTGAAATATCCATTGAACTCTATACTCATTTTAAGTTGGATTATCATTTTATTTTATTTTAATTTTGGTACTGGGAATCGAAGTCAGGACCTCATGCTTGCCAGGTAGGTGCTAGGCTGCTGAGCTATATTCCTGGCTGTGAGTTCTTTTTATTATTGCATGTAAGAGTTTACTATTCTAGGTACTAGACTCTTATTAGATATATTTGCAAATACTTTCTC
>PVKN010030835.1:0-12633 GCA_004027915.1 Capromys pilorides
TAACTTATGTATCGTTATATGTTACCCTCTCTCTGTCTTTGTTTTTTTTTCTTGCTCTTGTTTTTTACTTTTTGAAATAAAAGGAAAATATATTAAAAAAAGAAAACATGTTTTTAACCAGGGGCGCTACTGACATAAGACTACTTTAAGTTGAATTGTAGCTTAATGTTTAGATTCTGGACCCAAACACACTTTGACGTAGGCCAGTGGTTGGAGCGCTCGGTTCATCCAACCGACCTGAAAGTCAAGGTAAGGCCAGGTATGTGTCCCCAAGGTGGCCTTCGGGAGGTGGGTATAATGTGGCCCCAGTCTGGTCCCTGGTGGTCTCTTCGGCTTCCCACTCCACGCCTGCATGAAGCGTGAGGCCCTCTATGTCCCTCTCTACAGTACTTCTCCTTGGCATTTTATTTTTATTTATGGATTTAGTACAGGGTCTACAGGGACTCACTACTAAACTAGACTCATAGTGATCACTCCTGTTGCGAAAGAGAAAATCCTGTCAGGTACAGTTTCACACTGTAGATGCTGCACTGCACCAGAGGCGCAGCCATCTGAGTGGGCTGTGCAGAGCCAGCAGGCCCCCCTGGTCCAGTCCCTCACTGTGGGGCCCATGGCCCACCAGTGCCCAAGGTGGCTGTGGGGGCCTGAGGTCTGCCAACCCTAACACTGTGCAGAGGGAGACGTGATCAACAAGCAGAGTTCATAGTTACATTTTTAAAAAAATATTACAGTAAAAGTTACGTTGCCAGGCTGGGGAGCTAGCTCTGTGGTCTAAGCTCCTGCCGTGCAAGCACAAGGATGTGGGTTCTATCCCCAGTACTACGTGCCATGCTGGCCGTGAAACGCCAAGTGCACAATGCCAGCCACCGAGTCCGGGTGCGGTGGTTCACCTGCCACTAATCTCAGTGCTGGGGAGGCTGAGACAGGAAGAGCATTATGAGTCTGAGCTGCATGGCAAGACCCTGTATCAAAAGAATGAATAAATAAATAAATAATTTTTAAAAAGACACATTGCCACGAATCAGCCCTCAAATATTCCTCCTCCTTTTAAACACCTTCATCCCATCAGCACTGCCACTTCCTGGAAGAGGATCCAGAATCTTCTTTGCTGAGCATCTTTGTCCGTATTGTGCTGGCTGCCCGGATGTCCTGAAGTGATTCGAAACACAGACCCCGCACTTTGGCGTTGGGAAGGAGCCAGATCCTGTGCATGCGAGGGGCGAGGACACAGTGACACACCTTCGTGAGCCCGCCCTCTGTTGGATGGTGCTCGCTCCTCAGCAGCATGGCCCAGTTTGACTGCACCTCATAACACCGCTCCTGCGTCCAAGTGAAAATAGTCCCTGGGCTCTGTCCGCTCTGCAGAGCTATTCAAGGAAATAGAGAGCCCTGGGCCTCAACCGCTCAGTGGCCCCTGGTGCTGCCTGGTGCTGGGAGCAGGCTGAAGAGGGTGTGGCCATGCCATTTGTAGAGGCTGACACATCCTGCAGGACCTCCTGGGGAAGCTTCCCACGTCCTGTCCCTTAGAGTGCAGTACAGAAGAGGCCATCAGGGTAGATCCGAGCAAGATGGGCCCACAGCAAAAAGATAAGCTCATGAGATATCTTCAAGTATTAGAATGTTTATCCAGAAGCAAAACAATTCAGACTCTTACTTTTAACTGAGTAAATTAACTTAGAAAAAAGTGCAATAGAGAAAAGCCCTGGACTATCAGAAATTTTCAAAATATAGATCAGAATATTTTTCCTATGTTGTCTGTGAGACAAGAAAGCTCAATGACACACAATTCCTGTGTTCAGAGGGAGCTGCGGTGGGTTAAACCTGTCTATGCGTCAGACGGAGAAACAGGACCCACGGGCACCCCTCTCCCCACCCCTCGCCCAAGCATACAAATCTCAAAGTATAAACAAGCCCATCAAGCCCTCGTTTCAGCCCTCGGGCCTTTGTTCGCACAGCAATAAACTCAAGTGTACAACTGCGTTTACACTGCATTTATAAACTGTATCCAGGACACAACTCACAAAATAACAAGCAGCAAACCATAAAGTTCCTGAAACGTTGAAGAATTACAGGAACTCCCTAGGAGAGAAACAACAATATCATGCCTTGGCCAGCACTGCCAAAGGTCGCACTCAGGGACTTGTTTGGCTTGGTGAGCGAGTGCCGGGGTTCCACTCATCCTGAGGATGTTGACTCACGTCCTTCGTGGGACGACAGAGCTGCCGGTGCGGTGCCATCCCCCATCTCCGCTGCCTGGGCCACCTGGAAGGCAGGAAGCAGGGGGCGCACATGGCTCATGGGCCAGGGGTCCGGGGCTGAGCCGGGAGGGTCACCTGCAGTGGCTCCCACGTGGGCAGGCGGAGAGGAAGGAGGGAAGCGGCTGCAGAGTCTGCATCCACGGGAGAGAAGGCCCAGCCGTGGCCCAGGGAGCAGCGTCCCGCGCCGGCCTGCTCCACCAGTGCTTCCTCCCTGGGACGCACTGGGAGAAGAACGCGGCACGGACTCTACCCGGTGCCCCATGGGGCAGCCTTCCTGGCCACCCACGGACCCTGGGTGACGAGGACCTGCCGGTCCCATGCACCCGACACATGCAGACAAGGCCCTCTTCAGTCTCTCCCAAGGTCACAGGGCTGCTGCCACCCAGGAGGAAAGGCGTCTCAGAGGCAGCAGGTGGGAGGCCTCCACAGTCCCGAATCCATAACCCCCAAGCGGCAGCACCGGAAGGTGACCGCCGGAGGAGGTGAGTCCACTGGAGGAAGATGATTAAAGTCATAAGGGTAGAGCCCTCCTGAGCGAGATTAGAGATTTCCAGTTATTAACAACCATTAATTGCAATATTGCTTTCAATGTACTGTTTGTCCTGATGGGTGAGGGCTGCCCCCTGACACACCGAGATCCAGTTATATGCAACTGAGAGAATTCAGGGCCGCTAAATTTCCCAGCTGAGTGACCACGGCACATGGAGCAAACACGAGGCTCCGAGAGGAGGCGGCCCTCCCCTCATGCATCTGCTTGCTAAGGGATGAGTGGGGCGCACAGTCTCAGGGCCCTCCCCGTGTGGAAGGGTAGGCGTCCCCTGGCAAGCGTGCACCAGCACGCCCACTACCCCAGCCATCGCACCAGGAGGCCGCGCGCTTCAGCGCAGGCTCTGCCGCAGGCTGAACATCACCCCTGCGCTGCGATCCAGCCATCGCCTGACGAGGCCACTGCAGTGCTGCAGCGAAAGGAATGGAAGTGCTCCTCCGGGACCCACGCAGACTGTCCACGTGTGTCCAGAGCTGGGAAGCTGCATCTCAAGCTCAGGCTGTTGCTGTGTTACTCTACACACAGGTGCCAAGAACCACCAGCCAGCATCACTACCGTTCTTAGTCTCCCAAAAATGTTTGAAAGTGTCACGCCTGGTCACGGAACTCCTTGGATCCCGTTAGCAGTGAAGTAAGAGCGTGAGACGAGCCGAGGCTGCATCGTTCTGTGGCCGTTGATAGAGTGGACCGCCAGTATTCCCTGCATCACTAAAAGGAGAGATAAAGGCAAGCTCGGGTCTTGTCAAACTAGAGAGCCAATTCCAGGGACTGTTCGACCGAGGAGGTGAATTCATTCTTACAATTCTGATTTTCTGCAACCACTTCGCGCACCCAAAGCCGCCTTGGTTAGGGCTCTCTAGAGCACTCTTTCCATAGCTCGCAGGGTCAGCAGCCGCGGAGCCCACAGCGGCCTCTGCACCCTGGAGAGCCAAGACCACAGAGCTGCTCGGCCCAGGAAGCTGGAAGCCACAAAACAACTGGGACCAAGGACGCAGCCCAGCCCAGGGCTGGAGGCCCGAAGCTCCCTGGAGAGTCACGGGTGCAAGTCCAGTTGAAAGGTGGAAGGAGCTGGAGACTTTCCAGAGGCCTCCCCTTCCCATTCCACGCCTCTGCAAGCCTGCTGCCCAGCACCACCAGCAGTGGCAGCGGCACCTCCCCCACTCGGCTCGCTGGCCTGAATATCAATCATCTCTAGAAACACCCTCTGGCTCACGCAGAGGTGCGCTCTACTTTCACTGCCCGCGAGACTAATGGCCGCACTGGCTTCACTCAAGGGACCAAGAGTGGGAAGTCACTGGCCACAGAGCGCACCTCTGCCAGGCTGCAGGGGAAGCCGAGGGAGAACGCAGGCTCCCAGCAGCGCCGCTTGTTTCAAGACCCCGGAGCCCAGGTCACACAGGGAAGGGGTGGGCAGGCACTGCACCCCACGCCCATCTGCCTCGCTCCCCTCTTCTGCAGCCCAGATCAGGCTCTCAGTCCAGGGCGGGGTGGAAGTGGTGTCCCCATCTCCAAAGTCCTGGCTCAGCCCGGTGCACAAAGCTATTCGACCGCAATGGTTTTCTATAACAATCACAAGCTAGCAGAGTGTGGAGATGCCAAGGAACGGAATCCAGAAAAAAGTGCAGACAGAAGTTCTGACTTTGGCAGCGATGGTGGAGGGGGTTACGGGAATGGCACCGCCGGCCGCGAGGCTGGGAAATGGGCCACCTGGTTTGAGACCTCAGACACAACAAACGCTTGGAGGATGCAGACCCGGGGATCAAAACAAGATCAGACTGTTCACTCGGGAAGGAGCCCTGGGTCGTGGCCGCGCGGAGCTGAGGTGCACGGCTGAGAGTCGGCTTGGAAGGAAACTCTTCGCCGGGATGAAGAAAGTACTGTTCTCTGAGCTGTTTCCTAGAACGACTTGGAAGGAATAAGAATTAATATAAACGGTCTTCAACGGGCTGCCTGGAGGCCGGAGGAGCAGAACTCGGGATCTGAGCTCAGAAGGGTCAAGTGTAAGGGCCGCTTCTGCTCAGCTTCTCTGAGTGATCGGGATGGACGAGCGGGGCTCGGGTCAGCACCAGCCGCCCTGCGGGGCTACGCGCAGGCGCCTTTAGCAGTGCCCGAGCTTCCGCACGGCTCCTGACGGCTTTAGAATCTGCAGACAGGTGAGGCTCAGAAGCCCAGGGCACCAAGCACCCGACCGGGGCCGTGATTCCCAGCAGCCGTCTCCAGCGTGGCAGCCGCGAGCGGCTGAGCACACTCACTTCATTCTCACCTCTGAGTGTTGCAAGCCTGCCCAGGACACGTTAAAGCACGGAAAATGCCACATTTACCTCACGAAGCAAACTGAGCTCTGGGGGCGAAACATAACTAATAGAGACCAGGAAAGGAAACTGATAAAGCCACGATCACAATACAGTGCCTGAGGTGATACAGGAAGAGACAGCAGGCAGCATCAGTACAGAGGGCTTTGGCCTGAACCAGAAGCAGCTGCTCTTAGCTTGGGGACATTAGGGGCTCTAACTGCCTGGGAGGGACAGTATCACATGATGATCCAGCTTCCTTGAGGAAGTTGTCGGCAGCACAATGTGACATTCGAGATAAACATTGTCCAGGCAGATATGCAGATTGATCTATTTGGTTGCAAAAGTTGACACCAGGACTCAATCATTCTTGTCAGACCCAGACAAAATGGGCTGGGAGATGGATGAGGAGAGGGCTCGTGCCTGCCTGCCTGCCAGAGATTAGGACTCTCTCAAGGTTGTTCCCCAGGCTGGAAGACCTACCTTCTCCTTCCACCAACGCCCCACGCTCCGCACGTCCAGCACGTAGTCACAGAGCCCTGTGACGACGTCTATTTCCAGCATTCCGCACACTGGCAGCTATTCCAACAAGATGCCTGGATGTGATTCTTGCCAAGAGACAGGCACCAAAGGGGGCAGAGGGGAGAAGGTGGCTCCCAAGAGGAGCAGGAGCCCTGGGCAGGTCAGCAGGGGCTGACACAGGCCGGCCTAGAGCAGGGCAAGGGAGGAAAGGCCTAATTTGTGGGAACAAAGACAGCGGCACAGACCAATGGATGGGGCTGCCGTGTTCCACAGCCGTGAACCCCCAAATTCATCACCCTAGACCTTCAGGACCCCGCCAGACAGAGCCCTGAGGAGAGAACTCCGGGGAAGTAAGAAATCCACCACTGAACTTAAGACAAGAGAGCAGCGTGCTCCGAGTCACTGAAACTCACAGGACAGGGCTCCCTGGACAAGGCAGAGGACGGAGCTGGCTCCCCTGTGGCCATGCGGCCTTCGCTGAGACTAAAAGGACGGCGTGGGAGACAGAGGGGGCTGGGACCCTGTTCATAACAGGAAACCAAAAGTCACCCCTACATTCAACCAGAGAGAGCTTAGAGGCAGGACAAATGCACACCAATTTTTATATCTGCCTAGACATGCAGTTAGAGCCCGTAACATCCCCAAGTTTAAAGCAGCTGCTTCTGGTTCAGGCCAATGCCCTCTGTACTGACGCTGCCTTCTGTCTCAGCTATTCCTCTAGCACCTCAGGCACTGTATTGTGATCATGGCTTTATCTGTTTCCTTTCCTGGTCTGTATTGGTTATGTCTTGCTCCCCTCCCCAGAGTTCAATTTGCTTCGTAAAGTAAGTAAATGTCATAAGGAATGCTAAGGAGGTCCCTCGGGGCAGAGAGAAGGGACCGCAGGAGGAACATGGCCAACATCCCCAGCAAGAGATGAAGGACATCAGGACACCACACAGGGGCACACAACAGAGAGGCTGCTTGTCTTTCTATAAGTGATTTAAAGATTGTGTAAAGTAAGCACCATTGTACAATACTGCGTTTCTGACGCATTAGTGACTTATGTATGTGCTGATTCCAGAAACAGAACACTGGAGGGAAGGAAATAGAATGCACAGGGTGTCAGCAACCCTGAGCCCGAAGCTTGTCAGATGGGGATTCGGGCATCAGAAGTGGACCCGGTTCCTGCTGTGAGGTCAGCACCCCAGCAAGGCGCCAGAAGCAGGTCTGTGCTCTGAGCCCCAGAGACAGGCAGGCGTCTGTCCAATGGGAAGGAGGCGGGGAGGCAGCGTCCCCTCAGCCCTCTGCTAAGCTCTGCGTGGACTCTGGCTGGAGCGAAGAAGTAATTAATGCAAAATCTGTGAACTAGAGAAAACACAGGAGCTGCGTTAGATGTGCACGGGGATCTTGGAAGGAGGAGGAGAAGTGGTCAAAACCTGATGCTTCTATATTTTTTAGCTAGAAAAATAGTATATATGTGGGGGAAGATCTCCAGGATAGGAATTCCAGGGACACATCTCTAAGAGATAGGTGGAAGGAACGTGGAGAAGCTCACAGGGCATGGCCTACTGCAGAGCTGTGGATCCTGGTTCACAGTAACCCAGTGGCCAGTCTGGCATATTATGAGATGCCCCATGCTAAGTCCTCAAATACTGCCCCTCCAGCTGGCAGGAGCGTGTGGCAGGATTAAGCAAACTGTGAGTGAGCCGCCCCCCCCACTCTCCTGATCCTCTGTCCACGTGCAAGTGTAGGGTGCCTGCAGCGTTCAGGCATTTTCATGAGAACCTGGTGCTGGAAGATGACATCTCAGGGGCCTGCACCGGCCCACAGCTGTCAGGCACAGCCTGAGGCTCCAGAGAGGAACTGGGAAGCTGGCGCCAGACCTACAGGGCCCCTGGCTTCCCAATGTCA
This sequence comes from Capromys pilorides, assembly GCA_004027915.1. Classification (NCBI taxonomy): domain Eukaryota; kingdom Metazoa; phylum Chordata; class Mammalia; order Rodentia; family Capromyidae; genus Capromys; species Capromys pilorides. The sequence goes on from PVKN010030835.1 coordinate 7,511, forward strand.
GGCCCAGAACACTGGCGTGGGCAGCTACCAAGCAAGAGTCAGCACCTCAAGCGCTGAAGTAATAGAGGTGGCCGAGCTTGCCTTCTCCTGCAGGAAGAATGGTATAGTTGGCCTGGATTCGCTAAGGGTGACGCCTTCAACTAGTCTGATAGGAAAGATAAAGGCTGGTTTTGGGTGAGCAAAACTGCTTAGGGAGACCCTAAGCAGTTCAGGCTGGCCATGAATACATTATGTAGTCTGGACTGGCCTTGAACTCACAGGAATCTTCCTGCCTCAGCCTCTCAAGTTCTGGGATGACAGGCGCATGCCACCACGTCCAGCTGAGCCACTTTTTCATTAAAATTTTAAAAAAGACAAATCTTTTGGATAAATGAATTTTAATGGAAACATAGATTCCATTATCCAGATGGAGCAATAATCAGTATCTTAACAGGGCAAAGTAGAAAAAAAAAAAGCAGAGTTTGCGTTAGTTTTCAGACATGCAAAACTCAGTTTTAATTTCCCTGCCTCAAAGTCCTGAGCCACCAAGACTCCAGCTGCCAGCCATGCCCTGCACACTTGTTGCTTGCTTCCCTTTTGTTGAAGACTGGATCTGAGAGCACGGGGTGCGCTCTCCCAGATGCTCTCTCTAACCACCGGCATGGGGTTCCAAGGGACTGACTCTGCACCCATCAGCTCTGGCTGACTCGGGGTCACCAAAGCCCCAGGTCTCCTGTGACACGTCACCTCATCTGTCACAAGCTACTTCCCAGGAGCATTCTAAGCACTGGAGTAGGAGTAAGTGGTGGGCGTTTGCCCGGGGCTTGCACACCATGAGCTGTCACCACCCTCTCCTCTCCACCACCCTAACACGGAAGGTCAGGTATCAAGTGACCCCTCTCTGTCCTCCCAAGAGGGCATCGGACTCACGGGTAGACACCTGCAGGCCCCCCTCCCTGTTCTGGGCTCCGGCATCAGGCCTCCTGCCAAACATAACCCCAGAACTTTTCAGAAAAAGTTGAGAAACAACCAAGGCCATTTTGGGTGACTGATTTGTGTTCCACGCGATACCTATCCCGTGGCCACCCGTCCATCTGTCGTCCGCTGAGATAAACCCTCTTGGAAGGCGTCTGAAGGAAAAGCAAATGTTTTGGCCATGAAAATGTCCCCTCAATAACAAATGTCAAAGGCCTGGCTTGTGTTAGGCAACTGTACTTATCTTTCGGCTTCCAGGCTACTTTTGTTTTCGTTTCCCTGGTCATTTACAAGGGACCGAATCATAGGAGCCTTGGCCCTGGAGACAACGGTCTGCAGAGAGGACGGAAAGAAAGACGCAGAAAGCCCCCCAGGTGACACCGAGTCTCAAGTGCAATGGACTGCCTCATTCCAAAAGGCGTCTCCTCCAGGAACCTGTACATGAAGTAGGCTGCCTGGTGGGTGTGACATTCAGGGCTACAGGACGGGGACCTCAGAAGGATGATGACCCTCGGGGAACTTGAGCGAACCCTGGGCGTCCTTTCCCTCTTCATCTGTCACGTCTCTATTTTTTGGAGGGGTTTGGGTTTTCTCTGAACAACTGCTGGGATTGTAAATGGATCTAAGTAACTTAACTGCAGGCACAGAATGGCAGAATTTAGTCATTCGACAAAGGCCCTGAGAACGGAGTTTTTGGCAGGAAGTGCCTGCGCTCCTTCACCCACTCTGTTCTCCTGTGCTTCCTGCTGTCCGCCGAGTGCCCAGCTTTCCTCCTGAGCCCCACGACGGCCAAGAGAACGACCCAGCTCCCGGGGAACTGAGCCTAATTTTAATACAAGCTGCTGACGGGAATGTCCAAGGCTTACGTGTGAGGTGCACGGTATGTCTCAAAACAGTACTGCAAAGCTGGCACGCATGCCACTCCATGTCACAGCTGAGGACGCTGAGCCACACTGCGCCCAGCTCCAGGCCAGCTCCCCCTCAGGATGGCGGGGTGTGCCCTCCAGCCACCTCCACAGTCAGCCCCCCAGCTGAGTGTCTGGGTGCTCGTCTCCTCCACGCTCCGCATGACCGCTGAAGACACAGGCGCTGCCTAGTGCGGTCCTATTGGCCTTGGGGGATCCGCATGAGGTTGGGCCAAGCCCCTGCTCCGCCCAGGGTGGCGCGATGCGCCTGGCACTCACTCCCTGTCTGCTTACACTGTTCAATCTCCCTTTCTTTCTTTCTTTCTTTCTTTCTTTCTTGCTTTCTTGCTTTCTTGCTTTCTTGCTTTCTTGCTTTCTTGCTTTCTTGCTTTCTTGCTTTCTTCCTTCCTTCCTTCCTTCCTTCCTTTCTTTCTTTCCTTCCTTCCTTCTTTCTTTTTCTTTTTTTTTCTTTAGTGCATCCTGTGATACATGTTGAATCCCTTCATCACAGGGATTGATACATATGCACCTTCTGTTTTAATATCTTTTATTTCCCTTCCCCTCCTCCCCCTCAGGTCCCCCAGCCCTAGATCCCCTTCCAATCTCTACAAAGCATGCTTCCCTGTTTTCTGTCATCTACGTTTTTTTGCTCTTCAAATTATTTCTATTTTGGCTGTGACATATAAGAGAAGCCATGCGATATGTAACTGTCTTCATCTTATTTATTTCATTCTATGTAACAATCTCGTGGTACATCTCTTTCTCTACAGTGGCTCGAATTTACCTATTTTTAGGCCTGAGTAGTACTTTATTGTGTATACACAGAAAATGCCTGAAACAGTACACACGTGCCTTATGAAAAGGAAAACAGTAATGTTTTTCCAACAGACTGTGTCACCCTCAGATAGGGGACTCTAGAAGACATTATGTATCCCCCCCGCCCAGGTAAAAGAACCCACTACCCTGCCGGCCATTAGAGAAGAAACTGGACATACGGGACATGCAGCGGCCTGAATGACCAAGGTCACCCGAGCAGCAGCTCAGCCTGCTAATAAAGGTGTGCAGGCCACCACCATGAGCTCTGCTGTGACTGTGGACACCAGAGGTGACTTCTGCTAATCTTGCAATGTCTCAATCAATTTTGTACTAAAACACTTACACATTTTCCTTTTCTTAAAGAGTGTCTATATGTTTAGAGAGAGAAAGAGAGAGACAGACAGACAGACAGAGACAGAGAGAGCGAGAGAGAGAACTTTAACTTAAGTATCACACAGTAGTGAACATTTCTGCTCTGCGGTCCCAACTCCAGCACTGAGTTTCCCATGGGCCACCACATCCCAGCAGCCTCGTGCACCCCCTTTTCATCCTGGCCCTCAGAGAACCTCCATGAACACATGGATATCCATTCCAAGACAGAAGCTTGCTAATGACATAAGCACCAGTGTGAGTTGGAAATATAATTTGAAGTGCTCTGACTCCAGTGCACTAGGAATTACCCATTATCTGAGACCCAAGGTTTTGCCCAGGATCCAGAGACAGAGGCAGAGCCTAAGTCTAGGTCAGTTCAGGCCTCCTGACCACCTCCATCCCAGCAGAAAGCCCAAGATGCAGTGGAAGACTATAAACGAATGCTGAAAAGGCACTAAATATATAGAAGCTGAAATCAAAATGCAATTACAGGGGCCAAGCAGATAGCTCAGCAGACTGAAGCACCTGCTTAGGCAAAGCACAGCAGCCAGGTTCCATCCCTGCAATGCCGTGCCAGCCCCGCTCCCGAGGGGCACTGAGACAGCGATTGAGACTGGGCATGGTGGGGCACGCCAGTAATCCCAGCACTTGGGAGGCTGGAAACTAGAGAATCACTATGAGTCCAATCTATACAGTGAGACCCTATAAAACCTTGTAGACCCTGAACCAATTACATTTTAAAAAGCAATTACAGCAGCTAAGAGCAGTGAGACAGCTAGATATGGGTCTACCTAATGCACACAAAGCTTCCGCGTCAAAAGCTACAAAATGCTGATGAAATAAACCAAGGAAGGTGTCACAGAATAGAGCCCCCCCACCACCATGGTGATGGGGTGAAGGGGCCACAGAGCAGGGTGGCCGGTCTTCCCGGCCTGCCGCAGTCTCCGTGCAGCTCCTGTCAGGGCTCAGTCAGGTTGTGTGACCGACACAGACAAGTTCATCCTAAATGTATCTAAGATGGCCCAGCAGCCAGAGCTAAAATAACCTTAAGCAATGACCAAGAAGACTGTTCTTTGTTTCTGATATGAAGGCTCATTCTACAGCTACGTCATCAAGGCAGTAAGGTATTTTGTGGAGGGATCAACGCATACATCAATAGAACAGGATGTTCGCCACCCTTAGCAGCCACACAAAAGCAAATCAAAGTCACAACCATCCCCGTGTCACCCCACTCCGATGGTTACCCACAAGAAGATGGACGATAAACAGTGCAATAGGGGCATAAAGACACGGCGGCTCTCAGACATTGCTGGTGGCAATGCAAGATGGCACGGCCACTTTGGAAAACAATGCAAAAGTTTCTTAAAATGTCACACATACACGTACCACATGACAGCTATTCTGCTCCATGTCTGAGAGGTTTGCAGCCAGGTGTGCATGCAAGACTTATTTGTCAGTGACCTGAGCCCTGTATTGTTAAGGAGCACAAAGAACCAAGCCTTCTGCTGCTCCATGGATGTATAAAATGTGATATATTCATAGAATAAAATAGAATTAAATGGGCCGCTAGGGTTCGTTACAAAGAGGATGAAATCCAAGTAAGTTCTACGTACTGTCTGATTCTTTTTCTGAGAAATGACAAAGCAAGGCAAGGAGAACCTTCCTGGAATTAGCAAAAGGATGTTTATTATTTAGGGATCGAAAGAATTCAGAAACAGGCATGCTCAGCTTGTGCCAGTGGCTTCACAGCTCTATAAATTCACTCAAAATATCAGATTACACTAAACTGGGTGAATTTTTCAGCACATACATTGCTGATGCTCGTAAATCTTAAGACCATAGTCAGCGTTAGTTGCGCTATATTTCTCCTGTTGGAGGAGATGGACTTAATTTTATTCTGGCATCCAAGTCTTGTTGTTGTTTGTTTATTTCGTGACCATAAAATATGCTCACTCCCTTGTAAAGAATGAGCAATGGTGTCGAGGAAAGGGCAGGAAAAGTCTGTCCAGCTGCTATCCTGGGGCCCCCGGTTGGGCGCCATCAATGTTGTGAAACTAAATAAACACTGGGCTGTCC
>PVKN010030836.1:0-12635 GCA_004027915.1 Capromys pilorides
TTTCTTTTTAAATTTCTGTATTGTACAGACAGAATTTCAAAACGAGTTGGTATGAAACAATGTTTATTATCTTGCATATTGTTATCTTCAATGTAATTGCTCAGATTACTAAATATAGGCATTCAAAATTGATGAAACAATGTAAGTTCCTTTCAATAAAATAATAAAAATTTACAGTATAATTATATATATATATATATATGTATATATGTATATATATCACCTTCCATTCTTCTTTCCCTCGTCTTGGTTGTTCTTTCCTTTTAGGCAGTTTCTCTTCCTTTTACAATATCTGTTGTACCATTTGGATTTTACGTCATCTTTTGGTTTCTTACTCTAGGAGAAAAATGTGTTAATTACACCTTTGAGTCTGATTTCTTTTACTTATGTGTGTATTCTCCAGTTATAGGATTTACCTATAAAAGCTTTTTTACCTTTCTATATAGTTGAGTAGTATTTCATTGTATAAAAATGCCGTATCTTTTTTAACCATTGCTTTGTTAATAGACATTTGAGTTATTTCCAATATTTAACTATTACAAATTATGCTGCTATAAACATGGGTGCATGTATATTGCTGTGGTGTGATGTTTTCAGTTCTCATGGAAAAAAAAATCCAGAAAGAAAATAGCTGGGTTGAATCAATTCTTAATTATAATTTTTTGAAGAATCCCCACACAGATTTCCATAGTGGTTGTTCCAGTTTACTCTCCCACCAACAATGGAGAAGGGTTCCTTTATCCCCATAGCCCCTCCAGCACTTGTTATCAGTTGACTTCTTGATGACAGCCATCGTTCCTGGGGTGAGATGGAATCTCAGTGTTGTCATTTGTAGTTCTCAAATGATTAATGATGTTGAATATTTTTTATATATTTACTTACCACTTGTATTTCTTCATCTGAGAAGTGTATATTCATCCCAGATGCCCACTTTTGGTTTAAGTCTTTGGATTTGGGGAGCCTGATATTTTTAATACTTTCTATGTTTTAGATTGAAGTCCTTTGTCTGATGGACAGTTAGCCTCTAGGGATCCTAGTACCCTAGATACTGTTTTCACATCTCACTGTATCTGGTGGACTCTGGATATTTTCTTTCTTTGCTGCTTCCTAGAAGTGCCTCCCCTAGAACAATGTGTATCATGTTTGTTTCCATTCTCTCCTGTCACAGTTGTTCACCATGTGTTCAAATATCTGAATATATATCCACTATTTACATGTATACATAAAGCAAACATATATTTACATATGGCTTAAACTGGGAAGGTCAAATATTCCAAAGGCCAGAACAAAAGACCAGTGGGAACGTATTGAAGCCAAAGGTTTCTTGCTTCTTTTTTTCAAGAAGTGAGTGTACAAATGAGTCAGATATTGAGTGTCATATAACAATATGAGTAGCTATCATATGTAGAAGTACAAGGTGTCAATAGGAAAGCAGTTAATTTTAAGTTAAAAGAACTTGGTTTCTAACTCTACCAGTTATAGTCGTTTGACCTTCAATAGGTCGTTCTGAGGTTTACATGGAAAACAGAAGCCCTGCTGCCTTGCTGCAGGGTTACCTTGAGGATTAAATGTGACCATGGTTTAAAAATTCCTATCTCTAATATTCAACACTCCTAAGAGAGATTATTCTTATTTACATCATTGCTCTCAGTCAAGCTAGAAAATTCAGAATGATAAAAATTTCTCCTTTTAAATTGGCTTTGTGCAAGTCTATACAGACAACTTTTGTCAACAATGTTAGGTTTTTTAATGCAGTAAAGAGACATGAAAGATAAAAGAGGACTTCCTCGTAGGCATGGGGAAGACCACAGGAAAAGAGAGGCTTGGAGCCTCCTCTTAAGAGCCTGGCCAGGGGAATGAAGGATATATAAGGCCCAGATGGAGGTGGTGCTTAAGGGGCAGTCTGTGTGACATAGCAGACAGTGATTGGAAGGAGGTAGGAACGAGGAAATAGGATACTGTGAAAAGGAAGTAGGGAGTTGTAATTTGACCAGGGAGGAGGAAGGTGGAGCATAGCACATGGCCACCACCGATCTGTGCTATGTTGGCTTGTCACCATGATGATTTATCAGAATTTCAATTGGGCAGAGAAAACTCATTGTTCCTGTCTTTTGATTATAGGTGATAATGGATCTCTCAGACTACCTCTGGCTGAGTGGGGGTGCCATCATAGTAGGGGGCAAGAGAACAGTGGGCATTGCCTATGTGGAAGTTTATTGGGGGTTTTTACTAGTAAGATGAGTTCATTGGCAGTGACCACACAGGAGCCTGGATTATATAATTCTTTTTAAAGTTTAAAATCATAAACAGATTATCATTGTGATTAGAGGAATCAAGAGAAGATCCAGGAAGGATGTTCCCCCATGACCATGGCAAGGGGAGGAGCGTCAGTTTTCTAGTTCCTGATATTTGTGCTGTAGGAGTGTAGGAACGGGGATGCTCTGAGAAGTGCCCAAAGTTAAGTTAGGGCTGAGGGAAGGAGCTGCGGGATGCAGCTGTAAGATGAGGGTTTGTTTTTTAACGTATTTGTTTATTATAGAGTCTCAATATGCAGCTTGGACTCATAATGATCCTCCTGTTTTCAGCCTCCCTAGCACAGATATTACGAGTGTGTGCTACCACACCCGGACTCTGGCCAGCTCAGCTGGCCATGGGGAACTGGCACAGCATGTGTTGCTGCCAGGGATTGAACCCAGGTCCCTACACTTGCATAAACATACCTAAGCAGGTGCTTTAGTCTGCTGAGCTATCTCACTGGCCCCAATCAAAGATGAGTTTTGGTGAGGTGGGGCTTCAAAAGCCCATTTGTCTTTCTTATTCTAGATTTACTAACTGGCATATTTTGCCCTTTTTTTGAGTGTCTGTGTATGTTGAGTTACCATCTATGAACCATACATCAGAATAGGTGTACCTGCCTTATTGATAATCCTGAGATCTTGAGCTGAAAGATAGGAACCATTAGGCTTAAGTACAGAAAGAATGGGAGTATTATGTAATGAGTGGGCAGTTTCAGAGAAACAAAAGGTAGGGAGTTGATGAATTATAGGCTTGAGTTTCCATTGGTGTTTAGGGAATTTTGGACATTGGGGAACACTGGAAAAGCCTGGGGAATCTCTGAGGCAAACTAGTGCATAAGCAGCATGAGTTCTGCCATTTTCCAAGGTAGCTTTGTGTCGTGTCTTGGTTCAGGGTAGTTACTGGAATTCTAACCATTGCATCTGTACTTAGTGATGCCAGCAGCAGCTAGAAGAAAGAAAGGAGCACAAAGTCCTCTCCTCGAAACCAAATCAGTTCATTTTAATCCACTTTCCTTAAAGCTCCATAAAATGCTTTTGCTATATGATGTTATATTAGCCCTAATTTAGTCCAATGACTCCATAGAGATACAAGGAAGACAGGTAAATGTTGCCCTTTTCAGTAATTTACTATTTAAAAATATACATATTATCGATACATTAGATTATTAGTGAATGTGGGAAGGTAATTTTCAATTTCTTTTTTTTCTTTCTTTTTTTTATTTTTGCAGTCCTTTTCCTTGTCTAAGAAATTTTCTGGAAGAGTTCAGTGTAAGATACTTCAGCAGGCATTCTGTGTACTTATATTTTATGTCTGTGTACTGAGGCATTTATAATAGTAACTGAGTGAAATGCCTGTCACATGCAACTGGTATGTCTTTGGCTAGCTGAAGTTCATCTATCGCCAACAAGCAAATCCACTTCACTGTGCACACTCTCTGTAAGGATAGGCCAGTTATTACCCTGACAGCATTGTCCACAGGGTTCCCATCAGTGTTGTTGGCTTATTTGTATTTTAGAATGTAGATTTCTCAACTGTTTGGAAAGGATTTTGGAAATATTAGTAATACATTGGTCAGAGGAAACTTATTCATAAGAAGAGGGATACTGATAAAGCTTATGCTAAAAAAGTTGTTTTTTTAAATATGACATGTATAATATCTAGACTTAAACTTCATTTCACTTTTTTTGTGGGGGAGACTGGGGATTGAACTCAGGTACTTGTGTTTCCCAGGCAAGCACTTATTCTGTTGAGCTATCTCCTCAGCCCTTAAACTTCATTTCTAATCTGTGTACCAAGGAGAGAATTCATAGGCTGTCCTGGATCGGAAGCCTTAACTTGTGTAGAGCTCTGCCTGACATTCAGATGTACAGATAATGCAAGAATTTGCGCAAGTCTCAATGTTGTGCTTCTTGCCGTCTTTATCAACCCCATATTCACATCATCACATATAATCCCAACAGTATTTTGAAGTATTTCAGTGCAAATTTTTGGAAGGCACTCTGTGGAATAACATGACGCACATTCTTTTTATCTTAGGTACTGTAAATTACATTTCAACACTTTCATAAATCAAATTTCTTTTCCCATAGAAAAACAATATCCTAAAATATTTTATTTTCATTCCATGAAGGTACTTAGTAAGAACTCTCAGAGGCATTGTGTGGAGGGTTTCTTGGCTCTTTCCACACCTCAAGTAGCTAATGATCTGGAAAAGGTGCCTAAATGCATGAAGAAACATGCCTTTTAAAGGAACTTGGCCTGAAATGAATCTTTTTATACAGCAAAGAATATTTTATGGTGAAAATGATAATCCTATACTTTATCCATCCCTAAGTGGGATTTTCTTCTGGTTACTTCTGTGATTGGTGTTCATGGGGAAATCCTGCAGGCACCTAAACCACAGCCTATCTGAAAGGATGGCAGGGAGCCAGGCAGGAGGTTGGTGCTATTCTGTAGGTCCTAACCCTTGTTTCTGGATTCCAATTCACCACTCACTCTGGTGCCAACAAAATACCTCCTGAAAAACAAATTCACTCATTTCCCTGCCTACTAAAAACCTCTGCTGGATCCTCATCACAAAGGCTCGTCCACAACTGGATAACTGCCAAGACCTTTAACAGAAGTCTGATAACCCTTCACATTTTTGCCCAAGCTGCTTTTCCAGCAACCTTTCCTGATATTTCCCCATCATATACCATATGTTCCTGACACACCTCGCTTCTCTCCACTCTCCAAACACAGTGAACGTTTCATGCTTCTCTGTGTTTGTTTTTGGCTCTAGCTGGATCTCTTTGGGTGCAACCCTTTTTGTACCTGAAGCATTTCTCCCGAACGTTTTAGTGCATGTCTCACTACTGCAGCTCCCCAGTAAAGTCAGTTGTCTGTTCCTTGTCATCAAAGGCAAGTGGCTTGTTTCTGAGCTAGTTTATCTAAATCATCTCTATATGGGTATCCATCACTACCTTTGCAGTTTAGGGGCTAGGGTGTCATTTTATTTCCATGTCAGAAGTGGATAACACTTGAGTGTTCACTTGATCCCAAATCCTATACATAGAAATAATAGGTCACTAACTCTCTTAGTAATGTTATGATGCATCACTTCCATTTCATCTATAAATAAACCGATATTAAGAGATGCCAAAGAACTAAGACCAAGCTGCCAGTAAAGCCTACTATATGTATTTGAACCCATTTCTGATGTCAAAGTCCAGATTATTTTCTAATACAACAAGTTTCCTCCTATAGTTTTAATACCATGATTGATGTCTTACACATGTGATAATGAATGAATGAAACTGATTGTAAACTGTCTTAAAATCATACTCACCATCAGGGGATAAAATTTTCCTCCATGGAAGTCAGTATGAAGGCAGGTACAGAAGAACTGTCCATGGCCTTCCAGGAATATTTAGAGACAGAGTAGAGTAAAGCTTGAAAGTTGGATACAATCATCTTTTCAGTAAAACATTACATTTCAATGTCATTTTTCACATAAACATTTTGTTTCAACAGTAATAAGGAAAATTTTAATAAATGCGATAATAGAACTTAGAGATAGGATCTTCATTGTTGACCCAGGTGTATGGACCCTGTTTTCTTTTTTAGAAGATGTATGATATAGTTTGGGAACATTATTTTGCTATGTAAATTGAGACCTAATACCATTGTGCATGATGAGATAAATAAGCACATCAAATTTCTTATGTGATTGAGTAATCTCAACTTTACAGATATGGGCGTAAAGCATATATAGTTTTTCTTGGTGATTTCTTTCAGCACTTATTTGTGCAGTTCCCTTTTTCTACTTCCTAATGACATGCTGGGCAGATTCTGTTAGTCTACAGCCACATGGTCCACTTTTGCACAAATAGTGTGCAGATCTGATTTCAGCCTGTTCATGAAGATAGAAGTATAATTCTTAGCTCTGTAGACTTGAAGAGAAAATTTGATAAGATTGTTCTTCATATTATCTCTTCTGGATGTGGAGCCTTGTTCGTCTAAAGGAAAGAAAAAGGGCATAGAGGGCAACAGTCTTGTTTTATGATTAGCATGTGAAGATACTAGACTGATACTATAACAGTGATCTGGGGCTGTCTGTTATGAGAGCTTCAGGCAACTCACAATTGCCACGAAGAAACATGCCTGTTTCCCTCAGAGTAACGTTCTATATCCTAGGTCCCTCTGTTGCAAAGTACTCCTGGATAGGGCAGCTGTGATTTTATTGATCCTATCCATGATGTACAGTAGTCGTGCTATCACTGGGTAAAGCCCCCCTCTTCTTTACCCCTAGCCTACCAGACTTGCAACATGAGTCAACCAGACACCTTTTCCTGTGTTTTTCCGGGAAGACAGGGACTGTCACCCTTATTTTCCCATGCCACAGTACCATTGTAGGATCTCTTCTGTGACTGACACTAGCAGGTAACTTTCATTCTAACTGTTTTCATTGGAAATGATCATCGTCTTTTATGTTATTAGTAGGCCCAGACCTTGGAATAGCACAAGCCATGTTCTTCCTTAAACATCCCCTACTCAAGACGGGATTACTGATTTTCTCACAGCAGCAAGCTGCTCCTCTGTCCTTGGCCAGAAGTCAAGCTTTATGTTTCCACCAACAGTGAAAGGAAATTTATTATCTTCTTATAGTAAATCTGTGTCTCAAACCAAGTACTAATAGTAAATTCTTGGGTACTTAGGTATGGCTTTACATACTTGAATATTTTCTATTGTATGGACATAGCTCTCATGACTTCAAAAGAATGAAATCAGAATCCGAAGATTTTTCTGTAATGCCTCAGGGATACTCATTGTTCTTGGGCTCCACGTTGCCTTCTAAATTTTTGTCTGCTTTCCCTCATTATTTCATTCATCTTCATCCTTTCCATATTGGCACTTTCTGTTAGACATCTTCATTTTTCTTCAAGAAAATTTCCAGCTGAAATGATATACCCACTTGACACATTAATGCAGAATAAGTACCTGCGACACATTTACTTTTATCACCTGGATGAATAAATGCAAATTTTTGGTAGCAAAAATGATTCAGATCACATTAGTAACCACTAAAGCAACATCCATATGTAAGAGGCTATTAGGAATAGAACCTTTTAAGATTGCATTTAAGAAATTATTAGTAGATGTGTTATTGGTAGATAGAAGAGAAGAATAGAGAAGAATATTCTTCCCCAGACATTGTAAGTATATATTTTCTATCTGAAAAGCACTGTGCATGAACCTGGAACTGTTATTAACAAAGTCATTAATTGCTATCTTGCTTGTTCTGCTATTCTGAAAGATGTTCATTCATTTTCTTTCTTTGATTGACAGTCAGTAATGATTCCAATAAGCTAATGAGACAGCGAGTTAAATAAATATCATCTTAAGCTATGAAAACTGTAAACATGATTTTAATGAGTTCCTAGTCTAACACAGCTTCTCCACTCACATGACAATGTTGGTGATCTTCCCAGAAGGATAAATGCAAGATTATGACCAGGTGGAGCTCTGTGGTTGGCTGCATGTGTGGCTTGAGTTAATTTATATCCGATTTTTTAGCCTTTCTCTATAGGCTTTCCCCAGGGAGCTATGTGAAATGTCAGATATTGGCACTATGTTCTTCTAAAAGCCTGTCTTATTTAGATGTATGAAAGTAAAATTTTTGTGGTGTCATGAGATCAAACCACAGGTCTTGCACCTGCTAGGTAAGTTTTTGATCTCTGGACTACAACATGTAGCCCCCAAGTGAATTGTGCAACTCTGTGGTGTTGTCATATACTCACATCTTACTTTAGCTGTGTTCTCTAGCCTGCCCTACCATGTTTTTCTCTTAATTCTTGCATTTCATTTTCATCCACACATTCCTATGAAGATGTGTGTTGCTCATCTATTATGTGTGAAAACCTGACTTTAGGACAAGGTAACGATAAATAAAGCAATGGAAATTGCAGCACTTTGAGTTTTGGAGCATAAATCAGAGGCTAGCACCTTGGGTTTTGTATAGCCTTCATTTTATTCCTTAAACATTCAAATATTAGCTAGCTACGTTAATAAAACAGTATCTACTGATGGCTTCCTCTGAATGACCTTTCATAATTAACTAATGGGTTATCTGCATCCCTTTGGTGATATAGCTGTTGTTATGAAAATTTTGGATGGTTTTATCAACTTTTTAACTTGGCTATCAGTGAGATATTTTCAGTAGCTCTTAGGATAGCTTGAGGTAGCCTACTCATTTGCTTTATGTACAAAAAGACTTGTTTTCCTAGTTCATGTAAGATGCTATTATTGCTATTTTGATCAATAAATTGAAAGACAGAATCAGTTTTTCAAGATGCTTAAGGAGCATCTTAGACTACTAAATTCTTGGAGATAGAGTCTAGATACAATCTTGTTATTTTCATTTTGTATCCTATTTTAAATAGATCACAATGGACTCTCCGAAACAAATTGAAAAAGGAAAAAAAAAATATGTACCACGTGTTTGTGCTCCTGCTTCGTTACCATAAGGATATTGATTATGACTTTAATTTTATAGATTCTCAAACATGAGTAATTTCTACTGCTTTTTGAGTGATTTCTTTAACACTGCTCTTCCTTAGACTCAGGGAGCAAAATTTTCATCTCTGAGAAGTTGACTCGCTAATCCTGCAGCCAGAGTATTGTTATGATTGGCCTTTGGCATAAGGATCATTCTAGTCACCAGGCAAGAAACCTTTTATTCTATGTACAGTGGAAGAGTTTTATTCTTGGGCTTTAATGGCATTAAATTACATGATACAATTATTTTGATCTTCAGTGTTTTTTTTTTTGAGTTGTTGTTTTTTGAAGTAGGATCTCACTATGCAGTTCAGGCTGGCCTTGTGCTCATTTTGTAGCCCCAGGTTGGTCTGGAACTCACAGCAATCCTCCTGCCTTAACTTCCCAAGTACAAGGATTATAGTGTGTGCCACCATGCCTGGTTTCAAAGCTATCCAGGCACCCCTGGGGTTCAGGAGTCTGCACAACAATGCAGGGCCTGTTGGGGACTGAGCTCAGGACCTCGAACTTGCCAGGTAGGTGCTTAGATGTCTGAGCTATCCCCCCAGCTCCCACCTTCACTGCTTTTAGAGAGGAAGGAAAACAGAACACTTCGAGCTCATAAATAACTAGACGGTTTTTCTTTGCCTTTCCAGATTGCCAAGGAATATTGTTCATTGTGTCCCTTAATAGCCATTTACAAGAGTTATCTTTTCTCGGATAGCCAAATAATTCTTTGTTCCTAAAACTTGGGGCTGGGATCTGCAAGCAATCTAGGTAGCTGGGCTGTCTGCATACACTGGCATGCTTTTAATAGAAGGTGACTTCCATGTTTGGAAGTCTGCGTTAGTCTATTTGGTGTTCACCAACAGGACTATTTCTTTGTCCTCGCTATCTCTTTGTCCTTAGAAAGGTAAGAAATCTCAAATGTATAGGACATGTGTTCTGATCATTTGTATGATGCAAGAATAACAATCTTCCATGGATTGTTATTCTTTGGTGAAATGTTAAGCTAGACAAATAGAACAAAATTGGTAGGAGCACAATTAAGTGTACAACAAGTCTTCCCTTCCCTTTCTAGCCCTGGAAGCCTCCAATTTGAAGCTCAGAGACACTTCTACCCAGGATAGAGCTCTGAGATAACATTGCTCTTCTTCTTCTGTTGATCCATTTAACAGATCAAATGAGAACAAGGCAGGTGGGCTCACGTCTCCGTGTTTGCAATTGTAGCTAGCACCAGGAGTGACTTCAGCTCATTCTCATTTGCTCGCCTATCTCCACATGCATTCCTTGAAAGCAGACTGGTGTAAGCTCCTTTGGCCAATTACTCAAGTCCACTCTCATTTTGCTTGAAAAGCACATCTGTAAAACTTTCCAGAATGAAAACATGAATAAAATGGAGACAGTCTGCTAATGAGCTATAAAGCAGAAATGAAGAAAATAAGTGAGTTAGGATGCTGGGTGCATCCAAAGGGGGGTGGAATAAACATGACAGTTCTCTCTGCCAGTGGGCATAATCATGTTGACTTATCTGCCTCTTTGTTATAATAACTAGAATTGTCCAAAATGTTCCTCTTAACCATTAAAATTATATTGGTAATTATAACTCTCAGGAATCTGAGGAGCATCCGATTTGAAGGAGTAATCATTTGAATTTTATTGCATCTTCCATATCATTTTCTACTCAATTTTCCTTTTCACAGTCCTTATCTTCATTTTAGACCCATTGTCACTTAAACCTGTAGCACAACAGATGGTAGAGAAGAGATCATGTTCCTTTTCTTTCACCCAATTTTACCAATCATGTACCTGTACCTGAGGCATTATAATGTGAAAGGTGAAATCACATCTGTACATGAACAAATTCAGTGAGTATTATTACTGATTTTATTTTTGTTTCCATTGCTTTTCTGGTTTCCTTTGCTGCAGCTTTATTTTCATCCAAGATTAAAGTTTAGAGAATAAATAATAAATACAATAATTAAAACTATATAGTCAGTTTAAAAGGCTATTAATTCTCTAAGACCATCAATAAATATTTCACTTCTAGTTAAATGTTTGATATAGTCTAGTTTTGAAGAAGGTGCAGTCTCTTTTAATCTTATGTATGTGATTAATTTGCTTAGCATATCTTTTTATTATAATATGAATAAATGCTCGGCACTTCATTGTTGAAATGTGTGCATTGTCTCAAGGGCCCGTGTGAAATTAACTCTACTCACAGCAAACATGTTGGCATTATGGGAGTTAGAGTTAAAAACTGTTTTGCCTTGGCATTCCGAACCCACAAAGGACGTGTAGAGGCTGTGTCTCCTTTCTATTAATCCCATTAGCATACTGCCCCATTGGTCATCTTGAGGACTACTGAGATCTGTAAGGCAGCAGAGAGAGAAGTAGATCTTCTTTTATAGTCTCAAATGCAGGAACTTGCACCTCCCTCATTACATCTATGGTACTTACAAAAACATTTTATAAAAGCAGACAAGAATGTAAACAGAAGGACCGACCAAATAGCTCTATGCATTAAAGAGCCTGCAAGCAGGCACAGGGGCCAGGGCACCCTGAGATGGCAACTGAGACTGGATATGGTGGTGCGCCTGTAATCCCAGCTCCTAGGAGCCCGTAAACAGGCTGATCACAAGTTTGATCTAGTAGTGAGACCCTGAACACCCTGTAGACCCGTCCCTAAAATACATACACACACACAAAAGAAAGGAAAATGAAGAATGTAAACAGAACAGTAAAACCCTAGAAAACAACTGCTGTAATGCTAAAGACTAAGTCTCATATAATTCACATTTAGTTTCATCCTCCAAACAGAATATCAAATACACTTAAAAGATTAGTAAAGAAAAACATGTTTAATAAGCACTTAAAACCCAACTGCTAATCGAAGGTTAAAAGCTAATGTTTATACCTTTTTATTTAAGTAAGATGAGTAATACATAATTAGCAACAATTGACTCATTAAACAGTTTCTTCATATAGGATTTCCCTGAGAGATTTACAGAGATCTGACCATGTACTTTTAAAATAGAGATTGTACTTAGCCAAATCACAGTGGCCAATAAAAATAGCAATTTATTATTTAGAGTGCTATTCTTAAAAGAAAGTAAAAAGTGTGCTAATCTATGTGCAGTAGGCTTAAGTACCAAGTATATTGCTAATGACCATTGGATGATGTTATCTAATAAGCTGTAAATACTGGATAAAAATGGAAGTTTATTGTCCTTATATCAATATTATTTATAATCATTTTCTCTTTCAGGGTTTAATTCATAAATGTTTATATTTTATTGTACTTTAACACTTCCTTTTAAAGCTACACAATGTTCAAGATACATCCATTTAGATGTGAATTCTAGTTTATCATTCTTTATAGCCGAGTAATATTCCATTGTATGAAAATACCACATCTTTTTCAACCATCCTTCAGATGATGGGCGTTTTGGTTGTTTCCATGATTTGGCTATCACAAATTGTGCTGCTATGATCATAGGTGCACAGAAATCATTATGATATGATGTTTTCAGTTCTTCTGGGAAAATTCCCAGTAGGGGGATAGCTGGATTGAATGGGATTTCCAGTTGTAGTTTTGAGTGAAATAAACCAGACCTATTTATGCAAATATCATATAGTCTCCCTAGTATAAGAACTCAGAAGAAGATAAATAAATAAATAAATAAATAAATAAATAAATAAATAAATAAATTTAGGGGGCTACCAGGAATCAAACTCAGAACCTTGCATTTTCTACAACCTTAACCCCTATAGATTTGTTGTTTTAGAAGAGTGACTTAAATACAAAATGCATTTGGAAG
>PVKN010030837.1:0-12635 GCA_004027915.1 Capromys pilorides
AAAATAGCAACTGAGGAACTACTTGTTATACAACAACGTGCAATATAACAATGATTGGTGAATTCTTATCAGCTTGTTTTTCTGAAATTTTGTACCACTTCTACTGTTTTATTTATTTTTTATTCTCTTTAAAATAAATAATTAAAAGATGAGAATAATGAAAAGGAATTTGAATATATCATACATAGATACAAATTCCCTGTGATGAATGTAGCTGTTATTTATGTCAAAAGTGCACCAATAAAATTAATTTAAAAGATTATATAACTCCAGGTCTTACTGCTCATGATGTACCCCCTGTCTTCTTACCAGGACTTACCTCAATTGGAATAGTTTTCAGGGCACTTTAGTTGTGAGCCATAAAGGACAAAGCCTATCTTCTATATGCATCCACTGTACAGCCATGGTGATGGGAACTTTCAAAGTAA
Source organism: Capromys pilorides (assembly GCA_004027915.1). NCBI lineage: Eukaryota > Metazoa > Chordata > Mammalia > Rodentia > Capromyidae > Capromys > Capromys pilorides. Next base: position 429 of record PVKN010030837.1, read on the forward strand.
AAACTCAATTAGCAGCATGCTCTTAGAGTACTACCAAAGTCAGAAATTTTGTGATAGAGTTTAATGGAGAAAATCAAAACTAATTATGATGACTTACCTGTCTTTCGAATGGCAATGTATCATTTTTTTCCAGAAAAATAAAACATAAAGTTGTAATATTTATATAATGATTTCTAATATTAGTAGTTTTTTTCATAATACTTCTTTAAATGATTTAAAGGTAAAATAATCTTTAGAAGTTTAATAATGAAGTTGTATTCTCCGTTCTTGGATTTTAATGTAATTTCAATCAGCTTATAAGAAGAAAATATTGTCAGGAGGAAGCTAATCATCAATTTGCTACAGCTGAAACCAGCACAGCTGCTGGATGAGTGTTTTAATGTATTTCTAGATTAAGCAAGGCAGTTTAAAGAGAACATCATGCAAAAATTCAATCTGCTATGGTTTTAAAATAAAGTCTTCATCTGTGTTGTTGCAGAAAGAATAGCTACCTTATGTTTTGTCATATTGTAGTGGATTATCTTTAATGAAGCATGTATCCCCCAAAGCATTATTGTAATATTTCGTGTTTGTTTTGCTCTATACTAATGCAATGGTTTAGGTTTAGGGAAAAGAAGAATGGATTTTACTCTTAGTAATGTCACTGACCTTTGGGTCCTGAACGAATTCCTTTTAGGTGTTCTTGGTGTCCTGAGCAACTACTTCAGACAAGGTATTGATGGTAGAAATTTATTGAAGTTAGAAAAGAAGTATACTTTGCAAAGTAATAAATGTTTAGTGAAAAGGCTCACAATGACCACAAGGAAAATAACAGAGCTCTTTTGTATTTCCAATGCTACATTGCTTTTCTCTCAGGCAAATAAGACATTTGAGTTTTATTAAAAATTCAAGTAGCCTGGCACCAGATTTAAGTTGTCCATCTGAGGCTCATTTGTTTTTTACCCAGATGTAAATGAAGATTTAAAGGTATTGTTATGTTTTTCCAGTATGCCAGAAAAGCAGAAGGAAAAAAAGTGAGGGTAAAGGACATTTATCAACTCTGAGGACACAGACAGGATAGGTCTCGGGGAGACTGGAGAGGGACTGAGACAGGAAGACTGAGATTTTTGCTGGAGTTGAAATTTGTGTAGAAGATTCGGTGAAACACAAGAAGCTAATTGGGGTTCCGTGTGTGTGTGTGTGTGTGTGTGTGTGTGTGTGTGTGTGTGTGTGAAAGGTATCCAGGACTGGGTTGGGGAAGAAGGAGAATGTGGTCATTGGGAAGATCAATTGTTGTTTTGGCGATTCAGTCCAACTGAATCAGGGGCAGGATAATATAGTAGCTTGTATTCAGGTTGGAATTCATCATTTTAGTTGCTATGAAGGGGTAACGACTCTTAGACCGCTTCCTGATGAATGAGCGTGTCATTGTGGGGGAAGAAGGAGTTGATATGACAATGATTTAGGACATATAGAAGCTAGTACCAGGTGTCTCTGCCAGGATGAGAAGTTCCTCATTAGTGAAGGCTCACATCCAAGAATGAAGAAACACTGTAAAAAGTTTAAGATGATAAGATGCTCTGAATACACATGTCCTTTTCATGATTAGAGGACCCAGAAGGAGAAGCAGGAAAGTGGGCAGTGATCCAAATATGTCATTCCGCCCTGACCTTAGCAAGGAGGCAGAGCTTGGGTTTCTTCATTCTTGGCGTTTGTGTTCTAGCTAATAGCACATCAAATGGGCTTAGGAAAGTGGTACCCTGGGAAGTGCCCTGAGTACTTAGAGCTAAGGGAAGGAGCTGAGTCTAGGGCAGGTGCAGTTCTAAAATATGTTAGGTGAGGTGGGCCTTTAAAAGCCCATTTGCCTCTATAGTCAGATCTACTGACTATGGTATGTCTTGCCCCTTTTTGAATGTCTGTGCTTTTTGAGCTATCATCTATGAACTACATGTCAGAGTAGGTGTAACTGCGTTATTGATATCCCTGAGATCTTGGACTAACTGAGGGGAGCCATTAGGTTTAAGTATAGCATGAATGGGAGTAGTGTATGGAGACTAAGAGGTTTTAAGAAAACGATTGGTAGAGTCCTCACTGGTGTTTAGGGTCTGTTGGATATTGGGGAACACAGGAGACTCCCATGATGAACTGAGAGATCCCTGAGATGAATGAGCATAGGGTTATGTTGGTGGCTTAAGTAGGGACTAGTAGTGTTCCAGAGTATGTGGTTGACAAGGGAAGAGGGAGGAGCTGGTGGCACACTGAGGCTAGACATATAGGATGAGCACTGTTGGGAGAGAGAAGGTGAAAGAGACGTGGAGCTTTTGGAGGAGAGTTTGACCCATGAGAGGTGTGAGTCAGGTTGCAATCAAAAGGAAATAAAGAGCGAAGAACAGTTTCTGGAGATAGCAGGGAATAGGCCTTGTCTGAAGAGGTCATATAGGTTGGTCATCAACTCCTACTATGGAGACACAGATCTAATACAATGACCTGAAAACACAGGAAGAACACCATATATGGTACCTGTGGCAACAAGAAAAGAGTATTCTACTTGAGAAGTCCAGGAAGACTTGGGGCACTGACAATGATATCTCAAGGGGACTGTAGATCTCTAGCCCCATTATTCCTCTTTAGCAGCAATACCAAGCAGATCAACTGTCAGTAGATCTGACTACAAAGAGTTCTCCTGTTAGGATAGGAAATTGCATGACTTATTCACTCTCTGGAGGACAGGGAAGTTGCATTTCCTGTGACTCTTTAGCTAGCAAGTGGAAGAATGTCCCAGTGGTTGCCATGCGTTGGGGCAGGTTTGTGACTTGTGTTCTTCACTGCGTTTGAAACATGGTCCCTGAGGGCCTCACATGGCACCATTTTGTTTAGAATTAACATCTTGTTTAGGTCTTGCTTTTCTTTTTCTTTCTTTTTCTGTATTTAGGACAGTGTGTACAGGGTCTCACTATGTAGATCAGATTTGTAGCCTCCCAAGAGCTGGGATTACAGGTGCAGGCCACCATGCCTATTCTCAATGCTATCTCAGTGTGTCCTCGGGGTGGGGCCACCACCGCACAGTAGGAATTGAATCTCAGCCACTGTGCTCTGCCTAAGCAGGTGCTTCAGTTCACTGAGCTCTCAAGCTGGCCCCATAGGTCTTGTGTTGTTGAAAATCCTGCGTGCCACAACTGACACTTGTGTAGTTAATTTTAGTCTCTTATGGAAGACATGGAAAATAAATTGTCTCCCTGTGTAATTTGAGGGCCAAGATTTGTAGCTATACTTTTCTGCTTGATGTTTAAGACCAAGTTGAAGGGAGACCTGTTAATTAAAATTAATTCCTTGCTATTTATTGAGGCCAGTTAATCTCAGGGTGTACTTTGGTATCAAGTGTAGTGCCTCTCTAGTGCCAAAATACGGGTTATTTTCTTAGTCCACTTATCTTTCTAATTTTTGGTCTCTGAATTTCAGCTGTTGAACAACAAAAGAAGAAGCTAATAGCATTGAATTATAGTGGGAAAAGGGCGCTTAATTATTAAAATTATTCCTGAGTATTAAGCACCTTCAAATATAAAGCATAGTCAGAGAATTATTATTTATTACCAACCATGGATATTGTAGAAGTTAAATCCCTGGAGAATATTAACAGACAACAATTATAGCTTTGCAGAGAAAATTTGGCATAAATAGTCATACATAATAGTGTAGCATAACAGTCATGATGAAATCTCTATTTTGGCTAAACACATCCAAAGGCCCCATCATTCCGGCGAATTCCGCCCACCAGTGGGACCAGCCCTGCACGACAAGGTAAGCCCTGGGTGACCAGGTAAAGACACTCCCAGCCCGGCATCCATTCCTTGGAGCTCCGGCTCCACCTACAGCCCTGACCCATTGGGCCTTGAGCCAGCCAGCCACCAGAGCTTTGACCAGCAGCCAGGCATGGCTGGAGGGGAATAAGCTTGGTGGATCTGGACCCACACTCCCTCAGGCACTAATGGCACAAATTCACCAAAGTACAGAGATCACTAGTACACCAAATGATAAAGACAAGGAGTAAGATGCAATCTCAAATCCCGAGCCCAGCTGGAAGAATAATAACATTATAGAATGGAAGGCATACATATATAATACACCATGATATTAGCAATAAGAAATTTTCCTTGTTTTATATCAAGAACATCTTTTATGTGAAACCCTTATGTTGATGTTTTTTCTGAAAAACTATCTTTTAACCAATGAACAAATTATTCTGGATGTCTTCCAAGAGACTTTACAGATTATTATGGGCTCCTTGTTAATGAACAAAAGTTGACCACCCTTCTTTCTGTCAATTGGAGTCCTATCCAATAATCTCTCCCCACTCTAATCAATGAATTTTATTTAATTAGCTTAATTGTGTGTGTGTGTGTGTGTGTGTGTGTGTGTGTGTTAGGAAAGGGTCTACAGGGTGGTCAGGGTCTCTACTAGATCAGAATCAGAGTGATCCACTTGTTTACAGCCTCCCAAGAGCTAGGATTACAGGCATGTGCTACCATACCCAATCTCAATTGCCATCTCAGTGTACCCCAGGCACAGGGCTGGCACAGCAACTTAAATTTTTTGATGACAAGTGAGTCAAACAATTTTTCACTTAGACCAGCTGGTAACTCATGAGAAGTCATATCTTTAGTTCTATATTCCAAAGTTCAAGTAAAGAGGAATGGCTATTTACACAATGACATACAAACACATAAATACATACACGGCACACATGAACAAATATCTTCACAAAATCAGAGGGTGCTGAAAAATATTTTTGGCCAAATTTGACTAAAGTCAAACTTTCTAAAGTTTGTAATTATAAAAAGACTAATCAGTACTTTTTGTAGGCCAGTTAGCAGAGATCTCTTATAAGAAGAATTTGAAAGACATAAAAATCTTCTATTCATAGATGACATTTTTCATTCAGGTCTAAAACAGTGTACCAAGTTTGAGTGGGAGCAAGCAAACTGGACATTACCACAGTATGGTGGAGGAGAACTGACAGCTTACAAGTACTGGACTTGTGGAATGGCACGAAGGGCATATTCCAGGAGAACTGGTACTCCCTCCATATATCTGCCTCCAGTAGCGATTGAATGTAGGGCTTAATCCCTTTTAGTTTTTATGGCAATTGGGTATTGTCTCAACCAAACTTTGTTCACATGTCCCACTAACTTACTGGGAGCACATGAATTGACAGACCTGGGAGACTGTCTTCTGCCCAAGCCTTTGGAAAACACTGAGCACTCTCCAGTTTGCAAGTGAGGCCATCATTTGGTAACTATTAACAAAGCTGAATTGTGCCAAAAGTCTAATAGGATTTTCCCTACATTGGCAATTCACATTCTAGGTCAGAGAGGCAGAGACCTACAACCTCATCAATCCGAAACTTTCTCTGATTCCATTGAAAGCACTTTGTTCTCTCCCTCTTAAGCAGCTTTGGACATTTTTTCTTGAAATGTTTCTCCTCTCTGCAATACACACACTGGTCCAGATCCAGGGAAGCAGCCTGCTGCCTGACTGGTCCTCCTTATAGACCACCTGCATCACTTTTGTCCTTTTCTGTCCATATTTCCATTCTGCATCCTCTGTTATGATACACTTTCTGAGTAACTTATATCCATTGAGACAAATTTATTCCTGCAGACTTTCTAGCTTTGCAGTTTGCCACAGCTATGTGGGGCCAACTGACAGGGATTGAACTAGAGGAAGAGACTTTTTTTCCTGAGTTAGGCACAGGCTCAGGGAGAACCCAGGAAGCTACTGACTTAGAATCCCTTTCTTGCAGCACAAAGGTGTCTGAGCAGGAAGAACAGGATAGATAAGGTCTCAAACTTTCTGGGGTGTTGAGATCCCAACCGCCTACTCCACTGCCATCTAAAGCACTCAGGTGGATCACAGAGGGAGGGAGCACATAGCCTTGGAAAGACTGCCTTTGGGACAAATGAGTTAGAGATCTGGGTTGGGCCAGACAAAAGGTGAGGATAAGTTGGTGGGAAAGGGTGGTGTGGGGAATGGTGGGTGAAGGAGAGAAACACAAAACAGGAGCAGAGGGAGGGGAGTTGGAAGCATTAGATATTGAAGTGTGACAACAGCAGCGATGTAGAAGAATCTATCTAATTGAGGAGAGTGAAGAGACTGGGCAAGTTATGGGTATAAGACAAAGATGAAAGAAAGAGGAGGGCTGGTAAGGGGAGTGTGCTGAGAACAATAAAGGCTTTTAAGGGATTTTTGGCCAATTACTATATTCATAACAGAAGTTTTCAGGATTAAAATTTATGCTTTCAGGCCATTGACGACCATTGTTCAGCTTATATTGTGGCTAAGCCATTGGCCAGTGAAAGATTAACTTTTTATGTTTCATGCCCTCCCAGAGGCCATAGGAGCCAAGATCATCAACAAGGCATATGTGTTTTAGGGTCTTAGTTACTCTTCTGTCATTGCTGGGACAAATATCCAACACTCAAAATAAGGAAAGGAAAGGTTTATTTAGCTCACAGTTACTGGAAGTTTCATTCCATACTCAGCTGGCTCCAAGGCAGAGAGGCACATGGCAGAAAACAACCTTTAATGGCTGCTGGCAAAGAGCAAGAGAGAGAGGTAGCAGCAGCTCACGCAGCTAACTTCTCTTCCTCCCTTACATTGAAACCCAAATCACCTGCCCCAGGGGAAGGGCAGCACCCATTTCCACAATAATCAATTATAAATTCTAGAAGCAGCTCCATGACAGCATGAGGTTTTGGGGAGACATCTATACACAAACCATAACATGGGGTTTATAAATGAATATTCCCTATAGTTACCCATTTGAACTTGAGCCAAAAGACCAGAGGCACAAAGAAAGCCATCACTGCTTTGGAGTGTGACAAAACAAGAAATGTCCACCAGTGCATGAATCGTCACTCAAATGAAAGGGGAATGTCTGCTGTTGGCAAGAGAAATGAGAGAATGCCCTGCAATGAGGGGAAGTTTTGATGTGGGCTGTGGTTTTAAAAAAGAGAATAAGAAAAACAAGGTAAGAACTCTTAGGCTGAGAAGTGGTTCATCTGTGAGGATTGAGGTGGATTGGTGTTGGATGTAGACTACCAGCGAAGGGCAACAGAGGCAGGAGGAGCAGAAAAGTGACTTGCACATGAAGAAGCTCCTCTGGGAGCTACACAGAACACTAATCTGAGTCATGGTACCAAACTGTTAGGTCTTTCCAGCATGGCAGTGAAGCAGAAATAAAAGAAAGGGGTGAGAGGGATTTTAATAACTCTGAAGACAGAGAGAGGATCAATCACAAGGAGATGGGTGGGCGGGGGGGGAGGGGTGGAAATCCTCTGACCTGAGACAGGAAGGCTGAGATTTTACGGACTTTCATTAGGGGTGGAGTTTGAGGGGCAGGTTCATTGACTCACAAGAACTTGATGGGGGAATCTGTGTGGGAAGGTATCCAGAACTGGGGTGGGAAAGAAGAAGGAAGTGTTTATTGGCAAGATAAGATGTTTTTGAGTTTTGTGCCCGTTTAATTAGGGTAATTATAATTTCCCAGTTTGTACTTGGGCTGGAACCTGTCAAGTAGTATTTTCTTATTGATTCTGTGTACTATGCCCAGGAAAGGCAGTCATCCTGTGTTCTGTTCATGTGCCCTGGATTTCCATGATTCAAAGACTTTTCACAGTTGTGGGTTTGTCCCAGCCCAAATCCCCTACCTCATTTCCTAATGATAGTCATAATACCCACAAGATTTTATAGGATGCTGAGGGAGTAGATGCCTTTATCTTCCTATAGATGCTTTCTGCTGAAACAGGCTGTACTGGGGATCATTTACTTGCTCTCTGACTACGTTAGGCTACTGAGGTTGCTTGAAAGGCTGGAAAGAACCTATTAAAAGTCAATGAGAAAAGAGTGCCCGTATCTCAAGAATTATTGAACTACCTATTCAATGGATGGAATCTCAGTGAATTTGTTAGGAGAGTCATGGACTGTAGTGTGAATCATCATCTGAAACCTGGAATGGATAAACTTGAGAAGGAGTAGCTCAGAATATTTCTTGGTTTGTTTTAAAAACTGGACTATGGTACATTCAACAATTTGGAGACAATATTTTTTATGTTATTATTTGGGAAATCTTCTCTAAAATAATTTTAATTTTATACCTTTTGTAAAGAAAAAAGCAGAGCAAAAACAAATATTAGATAAAATACCAACACGAGGCATTATAAATACCTTCTTGCATTATGTTGGTACACTATTAATTTTTTCCACATTATCCTTTGTTAAGTTGAAAAACTTAATTTTGATGAACATTAGCTAGTAAACATTTACCTTTTTTTATCTTTCTGGTTTGTGCTTTACCAAGATCCTGGGAGCTGTAGCCAGAACAAGATTATGCACATTCTGGGTCTAATTAAAATCAAGAGTCCAAATACAGAGGCCATTTTGTAGAAGATTAAAGAGTGTTAGTGAGTATTTATCTGCACTTCCACTTTGGTTTTATTTGTTCTGAAGGAGTCTCTTGTTCCTCTCTTTCTATGTTTTAATAAACACGTTATCTCGAGTGGGACACAAGGCAGTCACCCTGGGGCTGACAGCTGGCAGAATTTTGTTTTGATATAGTTACATGGCTTGCTGTATTTGACTCAGTTTAAGATATTATAAAAGTCCACGACAATATGTCTCTCACGTGCTATTGCCCAATTAAACCTTCCCTACTCTTAACCTTCATTGTCCCATGGAACTCATCTTCTGATTTTAGGGGAAAAGAACTCAGGATTTCTTACATCTAGTGGGTTGGATTTCTTATATCTCTTCTATCACTAGCACAGGTAGCTATGTAAAATTTAAAATGATCAGCTGTATCTCATACATCTTATCCTGTTCTTCAACATAAAAGGCTAAAGAAAACAGATTTTAGAGAAAAAAACTGATTATTTTTTATTTAAAGTTCTCAGAACTCAGGAGTTTAGTAAGGAGTTGTAGCTTCCTTTGGTAGGGAGTAGGCTGCATTCCAGGTTCCCTGAGAAAGCTCATTGCATTTAAATTTCTCAAAACTTAGAAGCTTAGTAGGAGTAGCTGCCTCTTCCTTTAGTACAGAGTGGGCTGCATCCCATATTGCCAGGGGAAGTTCATTCTTTGTCCAAAATATTAGTTCACTATTTTTCTTACTTTAACTCAATTCTATTTCAGGCCCTTCCCTTAGCTAGCTGCCTTATTCAAGAGTTAACTAAATAAAGCATCTTACACATTTACCTTCTCTGCAGAAGAGAAAGAACTGCCATTAGGGAAGAAGCTGTTGAGAGAAGATCTGGCTGCCTCAAAATACACAGGATTGATGCAGGGGAGATGACAGTCAAGGATTTTCTCCAGAAAGCTAATCTCAGGAACCTAGCATAGAAACCTTGTCGAGGTTTAGCAGTTATGGACTCTTTCCAGAGGCTTAATGTTGTAGACTCTGGTGAAAGGATTCTAGCATTTTCCATTGATTGTGAGTTCCATCTGCATGACATCTTTTCCTTTTGGAGTTTCATATCCACTCTTATCAATCTCGTATCTTACTGAGTTTTCTTCTTGTGATAGGAAAAGTAACTCTCAACACTTAGACATCAAATGTGCTAAGTTTATGATCTTATCATGTGTAGCTAAACCATATAGAAATTAATAGGCAGGAAGATAGTGCTAGACCTTTAAGGAAGTCAGTAAAGAAGACATGAACACATCAAAACTGTGGCTGGAGACACATCTGAAAAATGCAAGACCTTGAGATCAAAGTCACAATGAAAAGATTGATAGACTTCCCTAAGATATTAGTGGAAGCTTGAGATTATACTATAATTAATTTGACCCTTTTGGGATTTCTCATTATCTCATAGGGGCTAGACCATCCTATCTTACTTATCAAGACTAAAACTAAGACCAAGACTAAAACTATATAGATTATCAACCAGGAATATCATCCATGCGCCCTTGCTATGTGCTCTGCTTTCCACTTGGATCAATATTAGCTAAGAAGCTACATTTGTTTTTGTATTGGTTGACAATAATTAGACCCATGTTGTAATTGATTTTTGTCTACAAAGTATTCTCAAAATAGTGACTTTGGTAACAATCTACCTGGGATGCCTTCTGTCTCTCCTTTGCCTCAGTAAGTCTTTTGTATTCTTTACTTCCCTTTTCCTTTGGGATTCATTCTTTGATTTTTAGGGATATAAATTTGGCAGAGTGATATCCAAAAGCTTTAGAATTATAGGTTATACTGGTCTTAAATGTAGTACATATAGTAATATTGTCGTGAACCAAATTTGGAGAACAGGAGAATTTAATTGGAAATAAAAAAGGAGCCGTTCCTCTTTCCAGGAGAGGACCTGAGTGGGTGGCCCTGGGAATTACTTTCTAAACCAGTAGAGATAGAAACCCATTTCTCCACATTAAAAAGAAACTTTAGAAAGCTCAAAGCACAAAGATAGGGTCTGTTATTTATTGACAAAAATACTCTAGCTCTACTTCTGCCTACTCACAGCTAATGGAGTTAATCATCATTGTCTGTTACCTTTATCCTACCCAGGTCCTTTTCTACACATTTCTAAATTAATAAAATTGAATTACTACTACCTAAGTGACTATACTTGTACCATCATAGCTATAAATACACACTTTTCAATATTGCTTAATAAAATTTTTTGTAAAGTGGGGTTCTCTGCACCCCATTTAACTCCCTTCCTGCTTCTCAGAAGCTATATCACATCCCCTCAATAAATATTTTCTACCCTTAACATTTGTTGCTCCTAGAATTCATTCTTTGATTTTAGTGACTATGAACTCAGTGTATCAGATGTGTAACTCATTGGAATATGTAACATTTTCATATTGCATCCCCCGTATTGTAACCTGTAACACTTATACACTATAGCTCATCTTGGTTCTGTGTAAAGACTGGACCCTCTCAGGTTAGTTGTGAAATAAGTCTGTTCTGTTGCAATTAAACAGTATGGAACCAACAGCAAGAAAATAACATGACAAAGATAAGTATATATATATATATATATATATATATATATATATATATATAGTAACCATCAAGGTAAATGGCCTCAATTTCTCAATTTACCAATAAAAAACTGTCAGAGTGCATTGAGAAACAAAATCCAACAATATACTAACAAGAAACATACTGAACTTAAAAGAAACTTCGTTGACTGAAATCAAAGAACAGAAAATAATATTCCATGTGACAGAATCCAGAAAAAATTATGAGTAGTTATTTTGTTTGCAGACAAGGTGAACTCTAGATGAAGTGTTATGGTTTGTGTGTATTTTTCCCTTCAGGCAGTCATTGAGGTGCAGTTCTACAGCTTGTGATTAATCCATGAACCAAGGCTGGGATTATGGGTCAGAGTACTGCTGGTATTCTGAGTCTGAATACTGTTGGGATTATGGGTGTGAGTATTGTACCCAGCCTAGGGGGGATATCCTGAATGTAACATAAGAGAGACAGACAGATAGACTTGCTCTCTGTTGCCTTGGTTGCTGTTACACCTCCCTTTTGCTCTTGCTCTTTGCCACTGTCATGAAAGGATGCTCTCTGCCCTGTGCCACTCTGACTTGGAACCAGCCAAATATGGACTGAAACCTCCAGTTTACTGTGCGCTAAGTAAACCTTTTCTTCCTTCACTTTGGGTGTCAGGTATTTGTCACAGCAATGAGAGAAGAGTACTGAGATACCAAGAATGATAGAAAGAAAAAGATAAAGAAGATCACCACATATCTGCTAGGAGAAAATGGCAAAAAGAAGAGATAACAATCAAATGTATATGTAAAATATGGGTGCATCCAACTATAAAAGACAAATATTAATAAACATGAAAAATCATACAATGACACAATTATAATGGAGAAACTTAACATCTCATTGTCCCAAAGAGACAGATCAACTAGAGATAAGACAACAAATTGCAAAATTACAACCAGTGTTGAATTCCCATCATCTCAGAGTATTATACCCAACAAAATCAGAATACATATTCTTCTCAGCTGCAAAAAAGATTTTCCCTAAAATAAACCACATACTAGTCCATAGATATGCTTACATAAATGCAAAGTAATTAAAATTATCCATGCATATTTTCTGATCATAGAGAATGAAATAGAAAATTATTGACAAAAAAACACAAATACTCCATAAACACATGGAAATTAAGTAATACCCTCCATAACAATCAATGTGCCATGGATGAA
>PVKN010030838.1:0-12635 GCA_004027915.1 Capromys pilorides
TACAGCCATTAGACAAGAGAGAGAAATAAAAGGAATAAGAACAGGTAAAGAAGAATTTAAATTATTATTATTTACAGACGACATGATAATCTACTAGGAAGAAACAAAAAACTACATCAAGAAGCTTCTAGATTTAATGCACAACTTCAGTAGCATAGCAGGATACAAAGTGAACACACAAAAGTCAATAGCATTCCTCCACACAGATAGCAAACACACTAAGAGTGAAATTAGAGAAAATATACCTATTACAAAAGCACTGAAGAAGATGAAATACTTGGGAATTAACCTAACTAAAGAAGTAAGAGTCCATTTTTCTTGTTTTGAAATTCTGTACTATATGTACTCTTGCTTGTTACTGTTTTTCGATCTTTGTTTCTGCTATTTTTACTCTTTAAAATAAAATTAAAACTATAAAAATATTTTAAAAAGAAGAGACCTTTTCAGTGAAATGTACAGTACTCTAAAAAAATAGATCCCAGAATCCAAAAATGGAAAGACATGCCCTACTCCTACATAGATAGAACCAACAGTATGAAGATGGTCATACTCCCTGAATTGTTATATATATTTAATGCAATTCCCACCAAAATAACAACAACATACTTCACAGACCTGGATAAATCATTCCTAACATTCATTTGGAACCAAAAAGAGACCGCAAATTGCAAAGACATTCCTGGGTAACAAAGAGAAGGCGGGAGGCAGTACAAATTTCTCACCTAAAGTTATATTAAAGCTGCATTGATAAAAACAGCATGGTGTTGGCATGAAATAGACCCGATGAGCAACAGATTAGATTAGAAGACGTAGAAGCAAATACAAACATACTCAGCACCTTATCTTCGACAAATGAGTCAAACTTGTTTACTCTAGGAAAGATAGCCTCAGTAACAAATGGTGCTGCAAAAACTGGATCTATACATGCTGAAAACTAAATTTTGACCCAAATATATCACCATATGCTAAACTAAAGTCAAAATGGATTAATCATCTAAATATTAAAAGAGAAACAGTAAATCTCCTGGAAGAGAAAGTGGGAGGAAATCTTGAAGACATTGGGATAGGCAAACAGTTCATGAACAGAAATCAAAATGCACATTTCACACTTGAAAGAATCAACAACTTGGACTTCCTCCAGCTAAGAATGTTTTGCACCTCAAAAGAAATTACCAACAGAGTGCAAAGACAACCCGCAAATTTCAAAAACAAAAGATTAATAAGTATTCAGACCAAAGTCTTCTATCTAGAATTTATAAAGAACTTAAAAACATTAGGGTCCCAAAATTGAAACACCCAGTCCAGAAATGGGCATCTGAGATGAATGCACACATATCAGAGAAAGAAATTCAACAAACCTATAAATACATGAAGAAATGCTCCACGTTGCTAGCCATTCATGAAATGCAGATTAAAAGAACACTTAGATACCATCTCACTCCTGAAAGAATGGCTCTCAAAGAAATCAAACAACAACAAATGTTGGAGAGGATGTGGGGAAAAAGGAACCCTTCTCCACTGCTGGTGGGAATGCAGACTGATGCAAACATTATGGAAAGCATTGTAGAGACTCCATAGAAATCTAGAACTGGAAATACCATTCAATCCAGCTCTTCCCCTACAAGGAATGTTCCCAGAAGAAATGAAAACATCATAGCATAGTGATTCTGAGTACCTATGTATATAGCTGCACAATTTGTAACAGCCAAACTAGAAGACTTCATATATAAATGGATGTATCTTGAACATATACTCATAAGTGAAAAAAACCAGACCTACACATTGTGTCCCTAATGTAAGAACTCAAAAGAAGTAACCAAAATGGAGAGTCAAACACAGCTGAATGGAAATCAAGTACTTAAGAGTTAAACAATGAAATGACTGCAAGCAGAAAACATAAGAAACATGATAGGAGCAAAACTACTCACAGGATGAATTAGATAATGGTACTAAGAACCTCCATGAGATTTATGACACTGAGGATAACAATATATAATACTAAAACTATGCTTGGAATGCCTGTACTTCTGATCTTTTAGATGTGTGCTGCTTCTAATGTAATTTCAGTTGCTGCTATACACTCTCAAGTAAATGGTTGGTTTACAGGGAAACAAAAAAGGATATTAAATGTGAGTAAGAGACTAAGAAAATGCCATAGGATTGGCAGGCTACAATTTCGTGTATGGCTAGGTATCTAAATTTCTGTGTAAAAGTGTGTAACTGTTATCACATTCTATAGAGAATTATTAGAATATCAATAATTGATAATAACAATTCCAAGTTAAGTCTGAGATGTTTGATCTCAGAAAGACAGTGATGTTAAGCTCAAGTACCTATGTTATAGAGTAATAGTATCACTAAACTTTTCTTCTGGAGGGGTAAGAATATAAGTTTACAGACCAAAAATTAGAGAAAAGGAAGTGCTATAAGGATAGCCAATATTTTGACCCTAGCCCTTCAAGCTCATTGAGGACTTAGGACATAAGCGACCCTGTGCTGCAACATCCTATAACTCAGTGGTTATAAGATTTTCTGTACAAGGAGATTATTGAGACACAGAATAAAGTGATGTATATTGTGCTTAAGGAGAGTGACCTAGAGAGAAAACATTCTCTCGGGCTTTCACAGATATCAAACTGGTCAAGCAATGGTCTTGACTCATTCAGATGGCTAACATGGACAAAAGTTCTACAAAGTGCTGTACATGGTTTCAAGGTAAATATAACTTAAAATTTCTGTATGTCAAATGACAACACATATAAAATTGCAAAGCATATTATAAATAGGAAATTATATAACACATGCAAAAGTGTGTCTCAGTTACTCTTCACTCATTGCTTGTACAAATACCTGGCACCCAAAATGAAGGAAGCAAATGTTTATTTAGCTCACATTTAATGGAGATTTCCACCCATTCTTGGCTGACCCCAAGGCAGAGTGCCTCATGGCAGAGAGCAGCAGTTCATGGCAGTGGAACAGCAACAAATGCAACAGGCCAACAACAGTAACAAAGTGAGTCTGTTTCTCTGTCTCGCTTATGTTACATTCAGTCTCTTTGCCTCAGGCAATCCACTTCAGGCCATACCCATAATCTCAGAAGTTCTGAAACCCATAACCCCATCCTTGGAACACCCATAATCATAGTGGATCATGAGTAAATAACAAACTCTAGAAGTCCCCACCCATGAAGGCTTTGAGGGGACAACTGGACACAAATAAGGTGATAATATAAAATATATAAAATCATATGATTTTATATTATCTCCTCTTGTATCTGATAGATATAGATATAGATATAGATATAAATATAGATATAGATATATCTGATATATATATATATATATATATATTTATAGTGACATTACACCTAGAAGTAGTACTGTGTACACTAGCAGACACATGGAAATCTTTATGAACAAAGATTTCACAAAGTAGAAACCCCAAGAAGAGAACACAAATTAAAAGAGAACCAAATTTACCATTGAAAATGATTGAAACTGTAATACTCTTAATTGTGAAGTATAGTGAAACTGGCACTTTGTATCCATTGCTAGGTATGCAAGTTATGCAATATTTGTCAAAGAAAATTTGTTGCCAGGTGTGGTGGTGCACACCTGTAGCCCCAGCACTTAGGAGGGTGAGGCAGGATGATCAGTGTGAATTCAAGACCAGCATGGTCTACATAAGTGAGCTCAAGGCCTGCCTGAACTGCATAGTGAAACCCTGTCTCAAAGAGACAAAAAAAGAAAAAAAGGGAATACGTTAAATGCATCTGACCCACTGTGCCCTTAAAGAAAAACAATAAAAGGTGTACATGTCTTTGAGGCAAAGGTGTCATTCCTAGTAATTTATTAAAAGGAAATAATGCAATTCTTCAAATAACTGTGATGCAACAACAGTAATAATAACAATCCACATACCTTATTAAAAACTTGTGGTGTATTAGATATTGTGGTACAATTAATCTCTTCAATGTCCCTGATGGTTTTATAATGTTGATACTTTCAGCTCCATTTTGTAGACTGATG
Source organism: Capromys pilorides (assembly GCA_004027915.1). Lineage (NCBI taxonomy): Eukaryota > Metazoa > Chordata > Mammalia > Rodentia > Capromyidae > Capromys > Capromys pilorides. The sequence continues at coordinate 4,029 of PVKN010030838.1, forward strand.
ATGTGAGACAGAAAATAAGTGAATTGCCAAGTTCACATTGCTATCATCAAGACAAATATTCATAGTATCATGTAATTCCAAAGCCTGAACTCTTAAATTATCCTTCTAATATGGTAAGTAATATAGTAAATAAATTTTTCTATATCAGCATAAATGAATGACATACAGTCATTAAAACCATAGTACAGTACAGGTTCTCTTATTTCCTGAGTACTCATTGACCTAGAGGAGCTATGGACAAAACATTGGTTATCTTGTAGCCTTTCTTCTTTAATTTCTTAGTCTGCAAACCTAAGTTGTTAATCCTTCAGAAGAGAAGCTTAGTAATAATATTACCATATAATATAGGAAATTAAGCTTAACATCACTGTCTTTCTGAATACCAAAACCTTAGACTTAACATGGAACTGGCGTTTTCATCAATCACTGATATTCTAATAAATCCCTATAGAATGCTATGATAAAAAAGTTACACATTTTTACACAGAAATTTAGAAATCTAACCATACACAAAATTGTAGCAGGTCATTCCTATGGCATTTTGTGCCTTGTCTCCTATTTTCCTTTATCAAACTTTCTTTAAAAAACATTTACATGAGAGAGAATATAGCAATAATTGATATGACATTAGAAGCAGCACACATCTCAAAAAGCAGAATGGCAGGCATTCCAAACATTGCTTTCAGCATTATGTATTGCTATCCTCAGTGTAGTTGCTTACTCCACAGATATTAGCATATATAGGTGGTCAGGGTAAAAATTCTACCAAATTAACTGCCAGTTTCAAAAACTTCTTGGAGATTGTTAGGACCATTGTCTAAATATTCCAGCGCATATAAGTTCATACTTTTGCCCCTGCCATGTTTCCTAACATATCTGCTTGTTTTCTGTTCATTGTTTAATCTTTAAATTCTTGATTCCCATTTGGCTGCATTATGCCTTTCATTTTTATTTGTTCTTTTGAGTTCTTACACTAGGGAAACTATACAATATTTACACATATATGTCTGGCTAATTTCATTTAAGAGTATATATTCAAGATACATCCACTTAATTATGAAGGCATCGAGCTTATCATTCTTTGTAGCTCAGTAATATTCCATTCTATAAAAAAGGCTTTTTCAACCATTCTTCAGATGATGGCCATTTTGGTTGTTTCCAAGATTTGGCTATCACAAATTCTGCTGCTACAAATATAGGAGCACAAACATCACTATGATATGATGTTCAGTACTGCTGGGAAAATTCCTAGTAGGGGGATAGCTGGATTGAATGGTAATTACAGTCCTATTTTTCTAAGGAGTCTACAGACTGATTTCCATAATGATTGTACCAGTCTGCATTCCTAACAGCAGTGGAGAACTGTTTCTTTTTCCCCACAGCCTCTCCAACATTTATTGTTGGTTGATTTCTGATAGCCATTCTTTCGGGGGTGAGAAGGCGTCTCAGTGTTATTTTAATTTGCATTCAATGGATGGCTAGTGATGTGGAACATTTCTTCATGTATTGGTAAGCTTTTAGTATTTCTCCATCTGAGAAGTGTGTGCTCATTTCAGGTCCCCATTTCTGGATGGGGTCTTTGAATTTGGGGACCCTAAGGTTTTATGAGTAAAATTCTAGATAGAAGACCTTTGTCTAAATACTTATTAGTTAAAAATATTTCAAAATTTGTATTGTCTTTTTACTCCTTTTGTAATTTCTTTTGATATGCAAAAACTTCTCAGCAAGAGGAGGTCACAGTTGTCGATTCATTCAAGTGTTAAACGTGCATTTTGATTTTTGTCCATGAACTTTTTTCCTATCCGTATGTCTTCAAGATTTCCTCCCACTTTCTGTTCCAGGAGATTTAGTGTTTCTCTTTTAATATTTAGATCTTTAATCCATTTAGACTTTACTTTAGTGCATAGTGATAGACCTGCAGCAAGTTTTAGTTTTCGGCATATAGAGATCCAGTTTTTGCAGCACCATTTGTTAAGGAGACTATTTTTCTTCCAGTATGTTTCTAAAATTTGTCAAAGATAAAGAGGCTGAGTGTGTTTGTATTTGCTTCTACATCTTCTAATCTATGCCATTGATCCTCAGATCTATTTTTTGCCAGTACCATGCTGATTTTATCACATTAGCTTTGTAGTATAATTTTAACCCAGGAATTGTAGTGTCTCCTGCCTTATCTTTGTTGCCCAGGAATGTTTTCGCTACTCTAGATTTTTTCTGGTTTCATATAAACTTTCGGAATGACTTCTCCAGGTCTGTGAGTTACGTTGATGGTATTTTGATAGGGATAGCATTAAATCTGTATAAGAATTTTGGGAGTATTGCCATCTTCACAAATTTGGTTTTGCCTATCCAGGAGCAGGGAATATCTTTCCAATTTCTAAAATCCTCTACGATCTCTTTTTTTCAGAGTAGTGTAGTTTTCATTAAATAGATCATTTACTTCTTTAGTTAGACTAATTCCTAAGTAATTCATTTTTATGATGCTATTGTACAAGGTATTGTTTCTCTAATTTCTCTCTCAGTGTGTTTAATATCTGCGTGCAGAAATGCTATTGACTTTTGCATGTTTACTTTATATCCTGCTATACTACTGAATTTGTTTATTAATTCTAGTAGCTTCTTGGTGGACTTTATGGGTCTTCCAAGCAGACTATAATTAACATCTGCTAATTATGATAATTTATCTTCTTCTTTACTTGTTCTTATTCCTTTTCTTTCTCTCTCTTGCCTAATGGCTGTAGCTAATGATTCCAGAACTATATTGAATAGGAGTGGTGATGGGGGACATTCCTGGCTTGTACCAGATCTGAGAATAAATGGCTTCAGTTTTTCACCATTTGGAATTATGTTAGCCATTAAATTGTCATAGATGGTTTTTATCAAACTGAGGTAGAGGTGATGTAGTCTAATTATCTGTAGTACCTTGAACATGAATGAGTGTTGGACTTTGTCAAAAGCCTTTTCTGCATCAACTGAGATGATCATGTAGTTTTTGGCTCTAGTGATATAGTATTTCATATTTATAGATTTACATATTTTGCATATATGACGATATGTTGTCCATCCTTGCATTCCTCGGATGAATCCTACGTGGTCAAGATGTATAATCTTCTGATTAATTTGCTTTATTCTATTTGCGAGGACTTTATTGAGGATTATTGCATCTACATTCATGAGATAGATTGGCCTGTAGTTCTCTTATTTAGTTTCATAATTCTCTGGTTTTTGTGTCAGTATAATACTTGCCTCCAGGAATGATTTTGAGAGGATTGCTTCCCTTTCAATTTCCTTGAAGAGTTTGAGGAGTATGATGTTGCTTCTGTAAATTTCTTGTAGAATTCATCAGTGAATCCATCAGGACCTGGACTTTTACTTTTCTTTGTCTGTAGGCTGTTTATTGCATTTTGTATTTCATTGGCTGTTGTTGCATAATGGAGAGTTCTTATATTTTGTTGATTCAGTATTGGTAAATTGTACCTTTCCAGAAATTTGTCCATTTCACCTGTGTTATCAATTCTCTGAGAGTATGGATTCTCAAAGTAGCTATTAATGATCATATTATTCTCCACTGGGTCTCTGGTATTTTCTCTTTTTTCATTTCTTATTGTTTGAATTTCAGTCTTTTCTTTCTTCTTTCTGATGAGGTTAGCTAGGGGCTTAGCAATTTTATTTAACCCTTCAAAGACCCAGATGTTCATCTCAATTGAATTACTTTATTATCTAACCTTTATAATTTCCTCCTGTCTTTGGGGTTCGAGTTTGGTTTGCTAGTCCTTTTCTAAATGACTTAGGTCCAGCGTTAGAGTAATTGTTCCCCAATTGTTTTCTTAATGTGTGAGTTCAGTGATATAAATTTCTCTCTAATAATTGATCTCATTACACCCCATAAAGTCCAGTAGGTTGTAGTAGAATTTTCATTAAATTGAAAATATTGTTTAATTTAATGCTAAATTTCATCTGTAACCCACTGGTTGCTGAGGAGAGGGTTATTTAATTTCCATGTATTTCTGGGGTCTTGTGGATTCTTTTGTCATTTATTTCCTATTTTATTGCACTGTGGTCAGATAATATGCATGGGATAATTTTTTTTTCTTGCAAATACTTAAGAATGACCTATGAACTAATATGTGGTCTATTTTAGAAAATGTGCCGTGTGCAACTGAAAAAAATGTGTGTTTAAAGTGGTGGAGTGGAACACTCTGTATATGTCCACTAAGTTCAGTTCTTCCAAGGTCTGGTTCAGATCTGCTAATTATTTGATAATTTTTTGTCCACTTGACCTATCTTTTTGGGATAAAGTGGTGTTAAGGTCTCCTCTTAAGATTGTAGTATTGGATATTAGATTTTTCATGTCCATTAAGAATTGTTTTATATAGCTGGGTGCTCCCATGTTGAGTGTGTATATATTTATGAGAGTTACCATCTCATCTTGAACATTTCCCCTAACTAGTATGGAGTTGCCATCTTTATTTAGTCTCATCAATCTTGGCTTGAAGTTCAGGCTATCTGCAAACAAGATTGCTACCTCTTCTTTCTTTTGAGGTACTGGGGCATGTAATATTGTTTTCCTTCCTTTGACTTTCAACCAATGAATTTCTTTATGAATTAAGCGTGTTTCTTGTGTATACCACATTTTTGGATTTTGCTTCATAATCCACTGTGCCAGTCTATTATTTTAATTGCAGAATTGAGTCAATTTACATTGATGCTTATAACTGAAACGTATTGACTTATGAATGACATATTTTTCTTACTATAGTTGACACATTTATTTTCCTGTGTATAGTTGGTTGCCCCATTTGGTGTTTTTTTTTCTGTACTCATAGGTGAAGTTCGGGTCATTTTGGTCACCTTCTAAAATAATTTTTAGTAGTCCGTGTAGGGTTGGCTTTGACATAATAAAATTCTTTAGTTGTTCTTTGTAATGGAAGTACCTCACTTCTCCCTCATACTTGAAAGAGAGTTTTTGGGATACAGAAGTCTGGGTTGAATTTTGTTTGCACAGAAGACTTAAAACATTCTGTTCTATGCTTTTCTTGACTTCATGGTTTGTGAAGAAAAATCTGCTGTTATTCTGATGGTTTTTCCTTTAAATGTGATATCTTTCTTTCTCTAGCAGCTTTCAGTATATTCTTCTCCTGGATTTCTGAGATCTTAATTATTATATATCTTGGTCTGTTTTTAATTGGGTTGATGTTATTTGGAGTTCTGTATGCTTGCGATACCTGAGCGCCAGCTTGTTTTCTCAGACTTGGGAAGTTTTCTGCTATTACTTCTGCCTATATTCTATTTTATGTCATTTGTATTGACTCTTTCATTCTTATTGATGTTTATTAGTCTCATGATGCTCATCTCTGCATTCCCTTGCAGAAGTTGATTTATTATGTCCTGCATCCTAGTTGTTTTTACTGAATTTAATAAGAAATAAAAATGTGACAGTTTCAAAGCATGTTAGCAATACATTTCTAGTATTTGAAGCAATGCATATTGTTGTTCTCATAGTAGTTATACAGAGCACAGGGTGTAGCTGTAATAATCTTTCTAATCATTATTGGCACAAAATAATTTCTTCTCATTGAACTAAGAGAAAGTAGCTGAATATATACTACAATGTTGCACAGTTGTAGTGGGTTATTAGCAAAACTAGCAATGATGGAAGCTGTTAATTTAAGCCTTTTATAGCTCAGTATATGAATTTACCTTTATGCTTTATGCCTCGAGGTTAAACTTTTCTGCTGGGTGGTTAAGGGCAAATTAAAAGAAGAACTGTATAAAAAAGCATATAACTTTTGTGTCTCCCAAGGTCAGTCAAATCCTCTCAGGGTTTACTTTGAAACTATGTACAGGGCTTTGTAGAATTGTTGTCAGTGTCAACCATCTGGATAAGTAACGGCCATTGCTTGACCAGTTTGCTCTCTGTGAAAGACTGAGAAAAATGTTTTCTCTCTAGGTGACTCTCTGAAGGCACATTATACATCTTCAAGCCCTTTCTCTGTAGCTCCATAATGAACTTGAACAGAAATTTGGGAAAGTACTGAGTTATAGGACGTTACAGCACAGGTTCTCTTCTGTCCTGAGTCCTCACTGAGCTGGAAGGGGTGGAGCCAAAATAGTGGATATCCTTGTAACCCTTCCATTTCTTTAATTTTTGATGTGTAACATATACTTAACCCTCCAGAAGAAAAGCTTAGTGATATCATTACTCTATAACATAGGTACCTGAGCTTAATATCACTGTCTTTCCGAGCATCAAACATCTTAGACTTAAATTGGAATAGGTATTATCTATTCAATATTGATATTCTAATGAATTTCTATAGAATGTGATAAAAGCCATCACACATTTTTACACAGGAATTTAGAAATCTAAGCATATACAAAACTGTAGCCTGTCAATCCTTCATATCACCATGATATGATGTTTTCAGTTCTTCTGGAAAAATTCCCAGTAGGCGTATACCTGGACTGAATGGGATTTCTAGGTCTAGTTTTTAAAGGAGTCTCCATATTGCTCTCCATAATGGTTGCACCAGTCTGCATTCCTACCAGCAGTGGAACAGGGTTATTTTTTCCCCGCAGCCCCTCCAACATTTGTTGGTGGATGATTTCCTTATGAGAGCCATTTTTTCTGAAGTGTTGTTTTAATTTGAATTTCATGATTATCTAGTAATGTGGAGCATTTCTTCATGTATTTATAGGCTTGTTCAATTTATGTCTCTGAGAAGTGTGTGTTCATTTCATATGCCCATATCTGGATTCAGTATTTGAATTTTGGGACCATAATATTTTTTAGTCCTTTATAAATTGTAGATAGAAGACCTTTGTCTGAATAATTATTTGTTAAAATCTTTTTGAAATTTGTGGGCTGTCTTTTCACTCTGTTGGTAATTTCTTTTGATGTGCAGAAACTTCTTAGCTGGAAGAAGTAGCAGTTGTTGATTCTTTTAAGTATTAAATATGCATTTTGATTTTTTGTCCATGAACTCTGTGTATACCTTGATGTCTTCAAGATTTTCTCCCACTTTTTCTTCCAGGAGATTTAATGTTTCTCTTTTAATTTTTAGATTTTTAATCCATTTTGAAGTTAGTTAAGTGGATGGTGATAAACCTTGGTCAAGTTTTGTTTCCACCATGTAGACAGCCAGATTTCAAGCACCATTTGTTAAAGAGGCTATCTTTCTTCCAGTAAATATGTTTGACCCCTTTGTCAAAAAAAAAAGGTGGCTGATTCTGTTTGTATTTGCCTTTGCATCATCTAATATATTCCTTTGATCCTCAGGTCTATTTTTTGCCAATATCATGCTGATTTTTTCACAGTACCTTTATAGTATAATTTTGGTCAGATATTGTAATGCTTCCTGCCTTCTCTTTGTTGCCCAGGATAGTCTGTGCAATTCTAGGTCTTTTCTGGTTCCAAATAAATTTTAGGGATGATTTCTCCGGGTCTGTGAGGTATATTGATGATATTTTGATAGGAGTTAAATCTGTATAACAATTTAGGGAGTACGGCCATCTTCACAATATTGGTTCTTCCTATCCAAGAGCACAGAATTTCCTTCCTTGTTCTAAAATCCTCTAGGACTCTTTTTTCAGAATACTGTGATTTTCATTCAACAGAACTTTTACTTCTTTAGCTAGGTTAATTCCCAAGTATTTCATTTTCTCTGTTGCGATTTGAAAAGGTATTGTTTTCCTAATTTCTCTCTCAGTGTGTTTGTTATCTGTGTAGAGGAATGCTATTGACTTTTTTGTGTGCTGACTTAGTATCCTGCTATGCTACTGAATTTGAGTATTAATTCTAGTAGTTTCTTCATGGAATTTTTTGAGTATTTCAAGTAGATTATCATGTCATCTGCAAATAATGATAATTTAGTTTATTCTTTACCTATTTTTATTCCATTTATTTCTCTCTCTTTTCTCATGGTTGTAGCTAATGATTGCAGAACTCTATTGAATAGGAGTGGTGATAGAGGACATCCTTGACTTGTACCAGATATGACAGTAAAACACTTCAGTTTTTCCCCATTTAGAATTATGTTAGCTGTTGGATTGTCATAGATACCTTTTATCAGATTGAGTTAGAGGCTCTCTATTCCATTTTTCTGTAGGACTCTCAACATGAATGAATGTTGGACATTGTCACGGCTTTTCTGCATCTATTGAGATGATCATGTGATTTTTTGTTTTGGTTCTATTGATATACTGTATTACATTTATACATTCGCATATATTAAACCATCATTGCAACCCTGGGATGAACCCTACCTATTCATGGTGTATAATCTGCTTGATGATTTGCTTTATTCTATTTGCGACGTTTTTGTGGAGAATTTTTGCAATTATGTTTATGAGAGAAATTGGACTGTAGTTCCCTTTTTTAGTTGCATCTCTCTCTTGTTTTGGTATCAGTGTAATACTTGCCTGTAGGAATGTTTTTGGGAGGATTGCTTCCTTTTCAATTTCATTGAAGAGTTTGAGGAGTATTAGGATTATATCTCTGTAAAATTCTTTTAGAATTAGATGGTGAATCAGTCAGGTCCTGGACTTTTCTTTGCTGGTAGGCTTTTTATTACATTTTGTATTTGATTGACTATTATTGGGGTATTGAGA
>PVKN010030839.1:0-12638 GCA_004027915.1 Capromys pilorides
GACATACACTGAACACTTCCAGAGGAGGTAATCTGTTTCTGTAAAAGGTTAGAGCGGGTGAACGTGTCCCTGGACTTACCACGGCATTATGTCCAAATAAGCCTGTCGTGAGTTAAAAGTATTCACTTCAAAATTAATTACACTAAAAGCTTAGATTGCATTGGATCCCACTAGTTTATCCAGGACCGTAGCTTAGCCAGCTCCACAGCATGCTGAGAGTCTCTGTGGTTCACCCTAGGGAGCAAGTGGCCCTGTGAACTGCAGGACCAGGCCCCTGTCCAACACAGGGAGAGAGCTCAGACTGCATCACCCTGCCAGGAGTGTACTGCAGCTCAAAGCATGAGCGAAGGCTTCCACTGAATTCCAGTCACTGTCACACGACCCTAGAGTCAATCACAAAACAAATTATTGCTTGGGGACCCATCACCATGGAAGGTGGAAGGCACAACATGGTTTCTGTTCCACGTGCTGAACTCTGCCATTATTCATAGGGCAAAAGAAGTTGAACATTTGGAGAAAAACTGCAACTTTAGGACACAAAAGTTACATATATTTTTTTCCCTCACAGGAAAATTTGCTGAGGGCTCTATAGCCTAGGAGCCTCTGCACTCCAGGCCTCAGGGCCTTAAACCTGCAAATCTGGCTCCTTCCACCTCCACCTTCAGAAAGCCACTGCAGAGAGGAGAGCAGATCTGAACTTCAAATGCATAGAAATGTCACAAATATGAGGGTAGCCCACCAGATGTGCAACCCTACAAGCAGTGGAGGAAATATCCCAGATAGCCAGCCTTAGGGATGTGCCTGCATCTCCATAAATAACTCAGCTTTGGGCCACAGAGTGCCTTGATCCCTCTTGAGAGCCTGGACATCATTTCCTCGTGTCCTTCCAAGATTGTACTAAGTACCTGTATGCCTCTTATAGACGTCTCCTGAAAATTCTTTTTCTCTGTGAAGTTAGTGAACCCGCAAGCCATCCCATGGGAGGAATGAGCCATGATTCCCCATACCCACCTTAGAGGCATTGTGTTGCAAGCAGCTAAGTTAGATAAAGATTAGTCGACAGTCCTAGAGGGACTGGGCTCTCAGGAAGTCAGTGGGAAAATAACGGCATCAGAATTGCGGCTGGAGGTGCTTGAGAAGAAGGCGGGGCCTCGGGACAAGGATGCACAGGGCAGGCCTGTATGCCTCCCTGGGCGACAACCAGTGACCTGGAATCGTGCTGTGCTACCTGGCCCAGTCAGTCCAGAAAGGCATCAGTTGTCCCCATGAGCATCTGGATCCCTCTGCCAAAGCACCTGGGTCCTTTTCATGCACCTGCCTCCCTCCTGGATCAGTATTAGCTGAAGAGCTCTGCTGGCAACACTAGAGTAGGCTGCCTCTAGTCTGGGCCACACTGGACCCACATGGGGACTTGGCTGTATCAATTATCCTTGATAAAAGGCTCAGTGGCCAAATATCCCTCTGGTCTCTCTGGAGCTATCTCGCAATAAACCTCTCCCACTCTTCCGATGTTCTTTAGAATTCATTCTTCGATTTCAGGCAACAGGACTGGGCACATCTGACATTTAGCAAGTGGGGAGCTGTATCTGTCCTTAATCACTTTGACTCTCCAGTGAAAATTATGGCATCAAACCCGCTCATATGAATATGTAAATAAATGGATAAGTCTGTGTGCCAATACAGGTTCATTTACAAAGCAGTTGGATCATAAGCTATAGTTGGCTAATGTCTTGTCTTGGCAAAGGGTGAGGATGACGTTACACACCCTGCAATACACAGGACAGCCCTCCACCACAAAGAATTTTCCAGATAAAAATGTCAGGAGTGTCAGAATCGCCTGATGTGATGGTACATGACTGTAATCCGAGCACTCTGGGATAGTGAGGCAGAAGGATTGTAAATTCAAGCTCGGGTTGGGATGTTTAGTCAAATAAATAAAATACAATTTAAAAATCTGGTGACATAGCTGCCTAGTGGGAAAGTCCAAGGTGGAATCCTTAGTACTGGAGAAAAGAAGTGTGTGCGAAAGTTGAAAACTACTGATGTGGAGAAAGGAAGTACCCTTCACCTTACGCCAGGTCTGCAGCATCAAACTCAAGCTCCTGCCTGACTGTGGAACCACAGAACTGCAGAGCCCTGAAAGATGTAAGTAGGCAGGGCTTGGGAAGCAGAGGAGAGAGGTAACTTTCTCTCTCTCTCTCTTAATTTGGGTCAACCATAAAATTATCCTATATAAACATTCTTCAAAAAGCAGGTTTCTTTAGTAATGATGTACTTCACAGGTAAGAAACTCAACTCATAATTTGGTGAGATTAAAAGTAAAATCGATTGAGAGCTACTTTATGCTGAAAAATAAGACTACGCTTGGTCTTACACAGAGCGTGCCTCATGCTTTGCTCACTCCAGACAGGCACCACAATGGCTGGGCTTCCAGGTGGCCGGGGTTTTGGAATCTGAGTGAGACCGAGCTCTTCCACAAGAACCAGCACCGCTGTTATTTACACACCCCTTCCTTTTCCAAAGGGGGAAACTGGCTTAGAGGTGCTGGTTTCTGAGGCTCCCCACCGCTGGTGTTAATAAAACAATTTTTTTCCCCTAGGAATGTCCATTTAGTTTTCCCATGTTTTGTGAACTTTCTTTATAGAGGAAAGGGTAGTTAATTCTTTGCCAGATAGAACCGTTCTTAGATTTTTTTTTTTAAAAAAAGAGCTTTTCATGACCTAGGGCATTTTTTGGTTAATGCATAATATCTCAAAAATATAGTGCTTTGGATAATGCAATGAATTAGTTTAAACATTGCACGCATCCAGTTCCTGCCAGTCCCCACACCCAGAGAGGAAGAGCAAATTTCACTAAAATGAAAATTAGAAATATCATATTTAAGCACTCTGACAAAGTTTATGTAAACATTTTCTTTGAAAATGAAGTATTTAAAGTTGATAAAGATAATTACTCATTGTAAGCTCTATGGTCCATTTGACAGGGGAGGCAAGTACAAGTATAATTTCTAATGAAAAACTGGCAAAATTAAAAATCTCCTTTTCCACCATGCTTTGTAATAATATTTTTAAAGGAAGACAGCCCAAAACGCCCTTCTCCTCCCTTCATCTAGCTTCAAGTCCTACGGTGGACAGGCAGGGTTCCTGGGTATCATTGAATAAAGAGAAGCCCTGAATCCTACAGAATCCTTGGGAGGGGTTTATGCCTGCAGCATGCAATGAATCAGCGTAGGACAAGAGTCAGAAAAGCACAGCGCGATGATCAATTCCCATCCTGATGGATTAGGCTGTGTGGGAGACTCAACTATGCCCCTCAAAAACAGGAAGGATTGTTGAGTTAAAGACAATTAGGATGATGCAGATATGGCCAAGCTTGCGGCTCTCCACCCATTTGCCTAAAAGTAGGACGTAGTTTTACAGGCAGGTGCCTAAGCCACTGAGCCATCTCCCCCGCCCACGGACATAGTTTTACAAAGCAAAAAGATAACCTGCCCCCACACCATGGGCAAAGATCAGCTACTGAGAACAGCTGAAGACCTTCACCTGCGATTTAGCCTGATGCCCGAGCTCTACTAACTAGTCCTTCTCTGCCAGTTATCGGCCTCCCTACAAGCTTCTGCCCCTAGAAACTTAGCCATTTCCCTTTGTCATTTCATTTCTCTGAAAATATAGTATTCTTTGTTGAGGAGCCTGTACATACTGAGGTTTGAAGACTTCTCCTGAAGAACAACTCATTCCCTACGTCCTCCACATACAGATGAGATCCACATATTAATGAACTTCTGATTGCTTTGAAAGAAAAAACAATACCCTGTCCTTTGCTACAGAGTCTGCTCCTCTGCTGAACCTAAGGTAATTCCTCTCCTCTGTGGCTTCAGGACGTTCTGGGCTGCTCCCTCTCCATGCCAAGAGCATTGTGCCATCAGGGGCTATTCTCCTAGAAAGGAAAGATGCAAGCTCTGCGGACAGCCAGGTCTTCTGAGTGCCCATGCAGGACACCTGGTCTAGAAGGCTACTGGCTGGATGTGTGCCACCATGCAGGAGCACATCCACTTTGTCTCTGTCTTAGTGCATGACAGTCACTCTAAGCCCCAGGTTCTGTCCTGTCCTCATAGTCACAGCTTCCATTTGTGTGGGCACAACACGAGGTCCCCAGGAGAGGTGGAGAAAGGTCATGGTTCTCATTTCAATGAGGCAAAACTAGTTTCTAAGCCAGAGATTTTGAACTTTCATCATAACCAGTTGCTTAGCACCAGTGCTATGTTTTCTATTAAGAGAATTCAAGGTCTTTATTAAGAGGTTTCCTCCACTAACAGAATTCCTTGGCCCTGCCTTGGATAGGATGGACCAGAAGCTCTGCTGGTGGTGCCTACGCCAGGCATACTTAGCCATCTCTGACGTAGCTCAGGTTGCTGTCACAGAATCAAGTGTGCTGGGGAACAGACATTTATTTTGCATAGTATAAGAGCTCAACAATCATGGTGCCACCAGGGCAGGTCTTTTGGGGACTACCCATTCCTTCTATGCCCGTAGCCTCCTCCTCGTTATGTCCTTGCTTGGCAGGAGAGAGAGAACAAAGCTCGCAAGCTTTTTCACCTTCTCATGTATGGGGCACTAACCCTGCTCACTGGGGCTCTGCCGTGGAGCCCTAACCCCTTCTCCAATACGTCACCTCCAAATACTGTGCCCTGGACCTGGGATTTCAACATGTAAGTTCTAGGATAATATTTGAGAACCACTATCTTGGGCTGTCTCTTTTATGTGATATTTTTATCTCCAGTACCCAAGTTATCTTGCACTTGAATGCCAGCAGATAACAGCCGCCAGCATCTCTGTGCTTCATAGCACGGGTTGGCACCACTATGTGGGCTTGGGGTGGGACCCTGGAAGGAGTGGCAGCCAGTCATGGGGAAAATCTAATTTTCAGTTGGGCAGAAACTATACAACTAATGGAAAGCCACAGCAGGGCCTCTGTGTCACAGGCTGCTTGAGGGACCCTTCTGTGGCTGCAGCCCAACGAGAGCGTTGGGTGGCTGAGGGCAGCAGAGGCAAGCTGGGCACCAGCACTGCATCTGCACAAGAGTCAGGCGCCTGCTCGCCAGGCCTTTGCCCCCTGCTGCAGCTGTCCCTTTGGCTAAAGTAATCCTGCTCAGATTCAAGAGCCTGGCACATAAGGCTCTCCGACTTCACCACAACGTGACACAGCTGTGTCAGCCTGCAACTGGGCAGTGCCATCTAACATAAAGTTTGGTTCACACCCAAGGGTGCCCTGCCGTGAGTTGTTTATTGAACACAAGTGCTGGTCGCCCACGAGGCTGCAGCATCCGGTGGGTTCCCTCCCGATCACATGGCTGACTGAGCTGTGACCCGCAGCTGCTGCAGAGGAGGATCCTGGGGCTGAGTGGCTCCAGCCTAGGAAAGGTCACAGGTCGCAGGGAAAGGCGCTGCTTCTGCCACGTGCTTGTTGCTTTGATGTCATTGTAAAGCACAAAATGCTGAGCCGAAGCATCGTAAGACAGACTGTGTAGAGGGGGGAGGGTATGTGTGTGTGTGAACATATACATATATACACACATATACCCACACACATGTACATGCAGGCAGATGCCCTCATGCCCCAATAAACAATTAGAAATTGAAAATGCCTTTAGTAAATTTGACATATTATCTTTTTTCCTACTTTTTAAATTCTTTCCTTCCTTTTCCCCTCCCTTCCTCTTTTATTCTTTTCTATCTTCTTCCTTTCTTTCTTCCCTCTTTCCAGCTTGCTCTCCCTCCCTTTCTCCTTTTCTTCTGCCTTTATCTCTTTTCTTCTCTTACAAGATGTGGCCAGGCAGGGCGGGCAAAGCTGAACCAGAAATGCCCCACCCACCTGCAAATGCACGGCTCAGTGCTGTGTGCACTGCAGCTGCCAGGCAAGCATGTCCCTTCTTGTAGCCGGATGCTATCGTGTGAGGAAGAAAGAGGCCCCACCTGCGCTTCAAGGTATGGAGAGGTGCGAGGCTGCACTGTACTGCTGCTCCTTCTTGGCAGCCCTCAAGCCGCCAGGCAGATGAAGAGCCCGAGGGGAGCGGCTGCTCTGCACCTGATGGTACGGGACACCCCGCAATGTGTCACCCCGGCAGCACAGCTCAAAGTCGGCAGCCCTGAGGCGGCCTTTCCAGGGTCAGCACTTCAGTGAAGACCCCAAGCTCAGAGCTCTTCTGGGCCCCACTACTGCTGAGAAGCCGACGTTTCCCTGTTTTCCAGGTGTGGAGCGAGCGAGTCTCAGCCGACCCGCGACTCCCTGTGCCCCTGCAGACCTCTGTCACCGGGCTTTGTTCTCCGAGTGCAGGCTGGAGAGACGACGGTGACCAAAGCAGGCCTCTCGCGCCTTGGTTCCCCCCTCACACGACCCCTGCTCTGTGGACTGCCGCTCTTTCTGCCTGTCGGAAGGCCAGGCGAGACAGCCCAGGGACTGGCCGTGCCTTCCCAGGCACAGCGGCCTCACTGTCACAGATGCTCTGACTCCTTGGGGACTGGAGAGGAATCCCTGGGCTGGGGAGTGCTATTTGGATGGGAACAGGACAGGACGGCTGAGACTTGGCCCGGCTGGAGGCGACCTCCCAGCCATCTCTCCAGTGAGCCAAGATAAGTGGGGTCAGCCGGCTCCTTCTCCATGCCTCTCCACGCGGACACCACTTGATATTTGAATCTAAAGGTTAATTAAGTGCAGCTGCCAGGCAGAAAGGCCACAATCAATTACCACGTCTTCCTGTCCATTTCAGGCCACTCTTAATTATGTTCATTGGGTTTGGGGAAGGAGGTCTCTTTGGCCAAGTTTTTAAAAAGGCAACTGTTCCACTGTGAACAGAAAGAGCTGTCCCCGACCCCAGTGGTGTTCATCTCCGTTATCCACAGAATTCTACAGGCCGGGCTGTCACAGGAAAAGCCCTGGGACAGTGCTGGGACAGCATTCCTGGAGGGCCCTGACGGCGCGGAAGGAAGGAGTGCTCTCAAGGACTTCCTGGCAAGGAACCCCGGCACAAGGGCCACTCCTGTTGCAGGCCTGGTGACTCAGCGCGGTGCCCTGGAGCTGGCTGGCGCAGGGGCAGCGGTAGGGGCAGCGAGGCGCCTCGCAGCCACGCTGTTCCTGGCGCGCGCGTGCGCAGTGTGCGCACAAGCGCTCGGGCTGACCCTTTGTAGTAATTAACTATTTAAAATTCCACGGCTGCTAATCGAAGCGGCCTGAGCTGTGTTCTCATTAAGGAGATCAATTCCTGCTGAATATTCACCTCCGGAGAGGATGCGGTCGGAATCAGCCGACGCTTCCTGTCTGGCTCGCCAGAGCTAACGAGTGTCGGCTGCAGTCGCAAGCAGTCGCTTGCCTGTAATCAGTCAAAATAACGAGCCCCGCTCCTTGCGGGGGTGCTGGGTGCGCTGCCTAAGCGTGCATGCAAAGGCGGGCGCACAGGCAGCCTGCGCGTCCTGGCAAGCCGGCCGGGGGTGGGGCTGGCGCAGCGTGTGGTGCCGGGGCTCGAACCGTGGCCCCTGTGATTGCCTAAGCTTGCCTAAGCAGGCGCTTTACACTGCTGAACCATCTCGTCAGCCCATCTATCTCTCTCCATGGCCCACACACACTGAAGAGAGAGCGGATCCCCCGGGAGCTGGCTACGCTGCACGGAGGGTAGCTAGGGTCTTCGCTCTTGCTGCTTGGGAAGTCAAGGCCAGAGGAGAACGAAGAGGGGGTGCTCAAGTGGATCAGAATAAGCCCCCTCCTGGAGACCTTGGTTCCTACTTGGACACATAGAGTGCTTTCCCTGAACTTTAGTGAAGAGAGAACAAAACAAAACAGAATAAACAACAACGGAAAGCATTCAGGGAAAAGAAAAGAAATCCGAGAAGTAAGTGTTTCCTTCCAAGACTTAGGTCCGTGCCTGCCGATGACCAGTCCACTAAGAAACACTTCCCTGTGTCTTTTAGAACCTCAGCGACCTGAACAAGACATAGACTGCGATCTGTTCTCTCCTCCTGGCCTGCTTAGGACCACGTGTGGACTTCACGACGCCGTTCTAGCTGATGAACGCCCGTGCACCACAGGGTCCTTAGCCTACGACGGCCGCTGTACCGTTCATCAAGGTTTCCACTCCTGTGCTTACGATGAAGCGCTCCGCTCCTCGCTTCGCTCCTTCAGCGCAGCCCGGCTCAGGAGCTGAGGACTTGGTGGCGGGCGCGGTTGTAAGGTAGGGTGTGCTCCACAGCGGGGGGTTTCCTGCATCCGCTGTGGAGAGTGTGATCCAGAAGGCAGCAAGAACAGCGCTGGCCACGAGCAGAAGGCAGAAGCCTGCTTCCTTAACAGTGCGGGCCACCTGTTCCTGGAGAAAAAGTGGCAATAAGAGGATGTCATTTCTAATATCGCGTCTCACGGACAAGGCCCAGGACAGCGAGGAAACGGGACGCGGCAGCTGGTGCCAGTCAGCACTGCAGCTCGCGGTCCTTTGATCCTTATCGGTCACTAGGAAGGGTAATTAACCCAGCGTCTTGCTCACATGGCCAGTACTGAGCTGGTCGAAAATATCCTGCGCCCAGCCAGCACAGCAAGATGGCACAGCCCGAGTCCCCGGCACCGAGGGACATGGTACCCTCCACTTGCCTGTGACGTGCAGCGTGCTGGGCCCTGCACCGAGGAACGGAGCAGGCCGGGTGCGCAGTTCTAAGGCTGCGCTCTCTAAGTGCAGGCGCTGGTCTGAGTACACGCGGGAGGTCAAAGCGCAGGAGCAACGCGGTTAAGCAGAGTCTTGAGGAGACGAAGCGGCTGCCGGCCTGCCCAGGACGGCGTCTCCGGTGTGCGGGCCGGAGGAGTCCACGTTGCAAGGTCGCGGAGGCCTTGGGAGGCTCAGCATGCGATTTTTCTCCCAGGACTTAGAAGCAGCCTGCGATTTCTCAGCTGACGGAGGTGGCAAAACTTCCTGGAGATGGCGGCGTTGCAAAAGAAGTCCGGATGCTGAGAAAAATGACCTCGCAGATTAAACACTTGACAGAAATCACCTGTCAGTCCTGCAGGCCCGATTCAGACGGAAAACTTGGCTGATGAACTCATCACTCTCTCCTCCTCACGCCTCTCCTGTGCTGTCGTATTTTGCTTTTTATCCAACCAGCTTCTTTTTAATATCTATGCTGAGCTCTCAGCCAAGCTAGAGGAAATCATCCAGATAAAAATTTATTATAGGGGTTCAAGGACTGATTTTCAATGTGAGGCTGTGGCTTGGATTTTATTTGGGGAATCAGAACGCTAAGTCACTTACCCAAAGTCGTATAATAGAGAAGTGGCGAGGTGACCTCACGTAAGCTAATTGCGCCCTGTGAGGCTCAGTCATTAACCTGGACTGTCATCCTGCCATATTCGCCTTCTTTGCAATTAAGAGAGAGACAAGAAGGCAAGCTTTGGAGAGGAATGTGGACAGCAGCTCAGGAAATCACGCCGTCGCTGCCGGACCTGCCTGCGCACGAAGCGCAAGCGCACAGGGCACATGCCTCCGCGTGGGCCGGCTCTGGGAGCTGGGGTGCTCCTCGCAGCAGCTGCTGCCCTGGCATGGTGGTGCGGGCTTGGGTACCGTGCGCAGCGCAGACCACGGCACGCACTGGCGGGTGCTGGGCCCAAGGGCTTCGCCCACAGCCATTTAGGCACCTGTAGCTGTCTCCTTAAAACAGCTCCAGCTGGCCGTGGGCCTCCTCCTGGGTGCGGCCCAGCACTGTGGCGAGACAACCGGCGTTCTCCTCCTGGGGGATGGATATGTGATGGATTCCTCCAAGCCATACCACTATGCCCACAGAACACTTCTCAGAGCTCGAGGATGAAAGGGGTTATCGATGAAAGCTATTATTATTAATAAGAATGCAGATGAACAAAGGAAAAACGCACCTGCCCTCACTGTCCGTCATGTAACCACATTTCACCTACAGCCCGTGATCCGTGAGCGCCTTAAGGAAAGCCGATTTGTGGAAATCAATAACTGGTTTTAAAAAATAGATCTCAGTTCTGCTGGAGCTGACAACTCAGGGGTTCCTCATAATTCTATGCAACAGTCAATATTAGCCATCACTGCCTCAAATAAAGATTGAATTCAAATCTAGTTAAGATTAGTTTTGTATGCTAATCTACCCACTGATTATTAAATGTATTTACTCAAGGTTTTGAAAAATAGGCTGTGGGGTAAAAAAGAAAGAAAAGGTGGCATGAATTCACCCGATGTGTGCTGCAGAGCTCAGGAGCAGTGATAGCTTCGCGTTGGCTTGGTTCTACCGCTCTTGTGAGATTAAATGGAATGACTTCGCATGCTAGAGTTTAACAAAGTTAAATTGAGTTTCGTTCTGCAGGTGGCAGGAAGGATTTCCCTTCTGTGCATCGTAAGGTGGGGGCAGAGTAACAGCCAGCGAGTCCGTCAGCAGCACTGACAAAGCCCCCACTTGGCCCTGAGGCCTGGATCTCATTGTGGCACCGAAAGCAGAGCTATTTTCTTAGATGTTACCGGAGAAGCAGCGGACAGCTCCAGTCCCTCAGATCATTACGGCACATGGAGATATGAAGACCAACACAAACTCACAGAGGCACGCGTTACAGAGCCATGCACGTGTGGGCTGAGCAACCCTTTGCTGAAATGGCTGTGACCGCAAGTGGCATTGACTTCAGATGCTTTGGAGTTCAGAATATTTGCATATCCAAAGGAATGATGCTGGGGATTGGTCCCAGGGCTAGACAGGAAAACGTTTTATGTTCCCGGTGCACCTTATATGCACAGGCTGCAGGTGCTTCCTATGCGCTGTGTTTTTAGGTGAGTGTGCACTTTGACTGTGGCCCATCGCATGAGGTCAGTGTGGAATTCTCTCACTTCTGGCATCATGGTGGAGGTCAAGCATTTTTGGGGTGCAGGGTAGGTGCCTTGGCTTTACCACAAGTGGCTAGGATATGCCATTCTAGCACTGTACACAGAAAGACTTCTGGTATTTGGAGGACTCCAGAAGTTTGAATTCTGGTGAACATTCAACCTTGCCATACAGAAAATGAAGAGAAAATTCAACAGACAGCCTGGTTGGCAAGGGGGTGGGGGAAGGAAGGGAAGGACTAGTGTGAACACAGTATTTTGGGGAGAAAAGTATCTTTTATTTTAATCTTTTCATGTATTTATTTATTTGATACAGGGTTTTGCTATACACCGTAGACGCATAGTGATCCTCCTGTCTCAGCCTCCCCAGTGCTGGGATCACAGGTGTGCACCACCATGCCCAGTTTCAGTGGCTAGCACAGCATACCCAGGAACCAGGACAGCATGTGGTACTGGCAATTGAACCCAGGTCCTCACACTTACCAGGCAGGTGCTTAGACTGCCAAGCTATCTCGCTGGCCCAGAAAAGCATCTTTTTAACAGTTGAGACAGAACACATATTCCCGGAATGGAACTCACTAGGATGGAGACATGCAGAGAAGTGTAAGTGGGGAGGAACCAGAGGTCAAATCTATGTGACAGCGAAAGTCACTCACAGGAAGAGGCCTGGAGAAGGGCTCCCAGCCTGCTGCAATTGCGGGGACTGTATGTACAGTGAAGTACTCCACAGGGATCATCTGCCTTGTCAATAGTTCATTGTATGTAACTCACAACATGTGCCACTCAAGCCTCGCACTAACCTTGGCTGGATCACACGAAGGCCTGTGATCATGAAGAGGGGCGAGTGGCGGGACAGCTCTTATGCTAGGTATGCACTTTCGCCAGCTCTCCGGCCTTTGGACGAGGGTCATGAAGGGCAGGGTTTCTCAGATCTAGCATGCAAAATCACTCTTCCTGGAGTGAAGACTATAACCGGCACGGTTGATCGGGTGACAGGCAGAGCCTGCCTTCCTGCGCTTCCTACACCAGTCATTGCCAGGTTGCAGCGCGTAAAGCTCACCTACAGAGAAAAGATTTGCATGCTCAGTCTGACTCTCAGCTTAGGTGCGCCTCAGGCCTGTGACTGTTTGCCTTAGCACGCAGCCCTGGGGGTTTCTAGGCAGGAAGTCCGCAAGTTAAACTTCGAGAAACTTCTCGGCTGATGTGCTGAGTGAGATGTCTATGCAGAATCTGCATAGATAAGCCTATGGCTCATTTTCCTCCATAGAGAGAAAAATGAGATTGATTTGGGAGTAATTAGAATATTAGGCTGCAATACACAACCCAGCGGTAAGCATAAATATATAAATATGGAGTGGCTTGTTCTATAGTTCACAGAAATGTAAATGATCATTATTTGTGCAAATATATGCAGCCTCTTCTCACTCGTGAATTGCACCTCCAAGTATTGGGACTGTCAGTTTTTAATGTTGGCATTTCTGTGCATGATTATGGCTGTTATTAAGCTCTTGATTATACAGCTTGTTGTCTGTTGGCTTGAAACCAGTGTTGGGCAAAGCATTGCAAAAATCTGTGGCTCAAGTGAAGTTTGGATAACTTTAAGAAATCCAAATTTAAGTCAAGCGTTGTATCCTGTGCCTACAGTGCTCCCACTCATGGGGGCTGAGGCAGGAGGGCTGTGCTTGGAGCCCAACCTGACAACTCATGAAGATTCTACCTCAAAATAAAAAATAAATAAGGGATGGGATGTAGCACAGAAAAAAGGTCTAGGGCTTGA
>PVKN010030840.1:0-12635 GCA_004027915.1 Capromys pilorides
CCATAACCAGAAGTCCGTTTACTAAATGCAGAGTAAAAATTTTAGAAACTGAATTTATGTCACAATGAGAAAAATTGTTTCATCTTTTTTTAATAGACTCATCTCTCAAGCTATTCCTACTTTTCATGTATTTGTATTTTTTTCTTTTTTTTTTCTTTTTAAAGCTTTCAAAAATTTGTTGTTGAAGACTGGGTGTGGTGGCGCATACCTATAATCTCAGCTCTTGGAAGGCTGTAAACAGGCAGATCACTATGAGTCCAATCTAATAGTGAGACCCTGAATACCCTGTAGACCCTTCCCTAAAAAAAATACAAAAAAAAAAAAAAAAAAAGATCCAAAAATGTGTTGTTGATTCAATAGTACTGATTACTGAAAAAATTAATTTTCTTAATTAAGTATATTCCACTGTCCAGGCAATGGTTATTTTAAAACTTGATTCAGTATTATCTTGACCATGATTGAAGAGGGGATCGCCTGCAACCTCCCAAGGGTAAGAGTACCACAGCTCATGTGCAGCTCCTTACAGTCCTAGCCTGGTCCTCCTGTCTCCTCTTGGAGTTGGATCTGATTTTATTACCAGTCTTTATCTGAATCCACTGAGGAATGGAGCGATTCTGCTTTTGCTTCTTGGCCAGGAATCGTTTGCTTCTGAAGGTCTTGTGAGAAGATATGGTTAGCTAGGAGGCGAGAGCTTGCACTCGATGGCAGATGGAAGGAGAAGGTCTTTTTTCAAAAAATCTTTTTTATTTATGTATGTATTTGTTACAGGGTCTCACTACATAACTCAGACTTGTAGTGATTCTCCTGTTTCAGCCTCCCAGCACTGGGATTACAGGTGAATGCCACCATGTTTGGGTGGCTGGCATGGCTCGCCTAGGACTGGACTGGCAGAACATGTGTTACCAGGAATTGAACCTGGGTCCTTCCGCTTACCAGGCAGGTGCTTAGACTACTGAGCTATCTCCCGTGCCCTCCTACTTTGTCTTTTCTTAATCCTACCCATTCTTTAAAATCCAGTTCCAAATCTTACTTTCATAGAGAGGCACAGTATCAAAGTAACCTAGATTGTTTGTAGACTGTGGCCTCTGCTTTGAGGGCAGTAGTCTGTTACTATTTAACAGCAACTACAGAAACCTAAAAATACAGCCAGGGTGCATGCCTGTAATTTGAGGTCAGCCTGGGCTGCAAAGTGAGTTCAAGGCCAGCCTAAACTGCACAGCAAGACCTGGTCTCAAAAAGACAAAACGAGGACAACAAAAACCCTAAAAAGCCACAAAAGGAAAACTTTCTAAAACCTGTCAGCACATGGCCTTCCTTGAGACCTTGGCTGCTCCCAGACTCCCCTCCCACCCACCAGTGCCTTCTAGCACCCTGGGAGGCCCGTTAGGTTGGTCAGGGGCGTGGTGGGGTCATGGGAGCCATGCAGTTTAATCTGCCAGCCTTTCTTATATTAGGGAGAAATGTAAGAAGAAGTGTGGGGGAGGGAAGCCTTGTCTGCATACTGTGCTGGCTTTCCCAAGACTTCACATGTTTTTGTTATTATAAATAAATATCGACAAACTGGATTTTTTTCCCTTGCAGTGTTGAGACTGGAACACAGGCCCTGTGCATGCGAGGCAGGTACTTCGTTGCTGAGCTGCACCCCAGCCCCACATTAGAATTTTTATACTTCAGGTTTGCTCCTACAGCAGAGGGAGTTGGACTAGTGCCCAGTTTTGTAGTAATTTAGTAAACATCAGAAAGTAAACACCTATGCTTCTTGCAGGGTGCTTCAGTAAAGACCAAGTCTACCTGGACGGCATCCTTCAGATCCTCCGATACCGGGAGTCCATAGACTTTCATCTCCTGACGGCGCTGGGGAAGGTGAGGAAGCCGTGGCGCGGTCCCCACTCAGCAGCTCAGCTCCGCTGCGCTGAGGCCTGGGTTCACACTCCCCCTTTATGGTGGCAGTGAGATTCCTTTACATAGTAACAAGGGAAAAGCGTGCTTCTCTCAAAGGTTTCTGTGTGGTGAATAACAGAAAGGAGTAGAAAATTTAGGGATTGGCATAGTTTTATATCTGCTTACGTAGCATCTCTTTCTCCAGAGTTCCATAGCATTTGAAAGTAAGCTAACGCTGTGACACGTCCCTTAGTATCTGTAAGAACAAAGATATCCTTTGCAGTTTTTACAAGAAATTTGTCATTGGTTGAATCTACTTTTTTTTTGAGGCAGGGTCTTGCTACGTAGTTTAGGGTGGTTTAGACTCACTGTGTACCCTGGGCTGGTCTTGAACTCATGGTGACCCTCCTGCCTCAGCATCCTGATGCTGGGATTACAGGTGTGCATCCCCGTGCCTGGCCCAGTCCAGCACTTAAAATATAATCTACTTCATATTTCTCCAATTGTCTCTAACATAGCACTCTTGTAGCACTTTTTGTGATTGATTTGGTACAGGGTCTCCCTGTGCAACTTGGACTTGTAGTGACCCTCTTGTCTCAGCCTCCCCAGCGCTGGGATTACAGGTGTGTACCACCATGCCCAGTTTCAGTAGCCAGCATGGCATGGGACTGGCATGGCATGTGGTACCAAGAATCAAACCCAAGTCTGTGCTTGCCAAGCACTTAGACTGCATGCTGTCTCTCCAGCTAATCATAATGGTTTTTTTTAACTTTATCTATTTATTTATGTTATAGCCAGGTCAACCTGCCCTGGGGGTGGAGCTGATGCAGCATGTGGTGCCAGGGATCAAACTGTGGTCCCTGTGGTTGCCTAAGCAGGCACTTTAGACTGCTGAGTTATCTTGCCGGCCCTCATAATGTTCTCTTTTTTTTTTTTTTCTTTTTGAGACGAGGTCTCAGGCTGGCCTTGAGCTCACTTTTGTAGCCCAGGCTGGTCTCAAACTCGCACTGGTCCTCCTGCTTCAGCCTCCCAAGTGCTGGGATTACAGGCGTACACCACCATGCCTGGCTATAATGTTCTCTTATGATGTGACTCACATTAAATCTTTTTGCCTGGTGATGTTGTGTGTCCTGGTGTGTCACACAGAAAGCCACCCGGCGTTTTGTACCTATGCTGGTGCTCAGTCTCTATCATTTAACCCTTTCTTCATGGCTGCACCCATTTCATAAAACTGTCTCCGTGTTTTCTGGCAAAGTGAAATGCCTGTGTTCACATTCACATTTCCTGCCTAACACTGAGAGCAGCCACTTCCTCAGTGACACCTTGGGAAGCCAGTGCCGTGTGCCCCTGCTGAGGAGGCGCTGCTGGAGCACACGCTGAGCCGGGCAGGAGCGCACCTTAGTACCTGATGAGCACCGCAGCAAGGACAGCCACTCAGGTCGCCAGAACAGAAGCAGCAGTAACAAAAGGCTTGGCAGCTGGGGAGCAGCTGCTAAGATGCAACCGAGACCGGAAGTGAGCACATGCTGCTGGCAAATGGCATGGATAAGTCACTTAGTGCAGGACTGCGGCACCCTCCAGTTGTAAAACTGCTATGGTCTGTGGAGCACAGTAGGCCCAGGCGTGCTGTTCCCCTCCTTGCTCATGAGCTCAGGGTAGGCTGGGGTTACTAATCCATGTCAGTGCCCTCCACCCTGTTTTCATTACAGGTGTGGGTGGAGTAAATAGTGCCTGTGCATAATTTTAATAATAATAAAACACTTAAAAGTGAGTACCCTTTGGATATACCACATTTCCCTGGAAACAAGACCTGGTTTTTTTTGTTTTTTTTTTTTGGCGGGATTGGGATTTGAACTCATGACCTTGTACTTGCCAGGCAGGCACTTGTGCCATGGAGCTGTCTCCCCAGCCCCCAAGACCTGGTCTTGTAGTCATTTTTGCTCGGAAAGACACAGAAGAGCGTACTTTCAGAGGTATCTTATTTTTTTATGAAATCTATATTTTTTTATTTGTTCATATGTAGAAATCTACATTTATTCAAGTAGAGTCACGCCATGGTTTTCTGGAACACTGTCACAACTCCAAACCTGAGTTTCTAGTGCTTCCATTTCTTACAGAAACGTCAGCACCAGCCATTGAGCTCTGCTTACGCAAGTACTCGCTGTTTGTGTAGGTCACGGCCAACACAGCGGGCAGTGACTTACCCCACAGGCTCTCCACCAAAGGCACTGCCTACTGAGGCCAGGCTTCATGCAGTTTCCAATAAATCTGGGTTAATTGAAGACTCATGAGACAGCAGTGGCAACAGAAATGACAACTAAAATTTATGGCCTATACAAAAGCAGTGACAAATAGCAGGCACCAGAACTCGGGAGATGTTTATTTGACACTAGTATGTGAACCCCACACAGCCTACTGAGCTACGGAGATTCACATCAGATGTACGCATGTTTGTGTCTGTATTCTGGCTACCTGGCAGTTAATCTTAAATTCATCTGTTTACCCAGACATTCAGGAGGCTGAGGCAAGAGGACGGCCATGAGTGTGAGGCCAACCTAGCCCATGTAGTGAGTTCAAAGCCAGCCTGAAGTACATAGTGAGATACTGAAAAAAACAAAACAGAAAGTAATTTGAAAATGATCCATAAGATATCTTTTTAATACCCAGGGCAGAAATCCATCTTAAATGTAAGTTGTGGTTAGTTTTAAGTTGTCCTCTTTTCCAGGTCTCTTATGAAGATGTGGATCGCCTGAAAGGACTGGCGGTCACAGAGAACATGCGAGTCCCACACTTCATGCAGGACCACGAGCGGTACATGGAGCACCTGGAGAAGATCATGGAGGTGAACGAGCTCACGGACAGAGAACTGCAGGCCCTCATCTAGGCATGGCAGAGCGGCCTGGCCGCGGAGTAACCGGCTGGTATGACAGTGCCAATGGATGCCTGAGAAGAGTGCTTTCGACTTGAGTTTTCTGAAGAATGCTCCTCAGTGTTCAGCAGAATTTCTAGGTTCCATGCAGACAGACTGTTTCCCTAAAATGTTTCTGTGGGCTGCAGAGGGAGGTGGCTCCTGCTTCCATCTCAGTCTCAGTAGAGTCAACTGGAAGTGCACCTGCTCCGTGTTTCTGAAGAGTCCTAGCTGCGTCACGCAGTAAACTTCTCCCGGGCTCAGAAGCTGCTCCACTGGAGACGGGAAGCCAGCCCTGCCCTGCACGCTGCCAGGGATCCTGCGTTCTTCGGAAACCCAGTCTGGGATGCTCCAGGAAGCCAGCTATGGCTCAGATTTCTTATTTCTCTTATAAATTAGGTCATGTTAAAGGAAGAGGAAAAGCAATCTGAAAAGTTATCAAATCCTTTATCGTCTCAGCCTTTAGAAACTAAATTGAAAAACTGTGTTTCACCACCAAGCTACATCCCAGCCTCTGAGAATTGTCCCCTTTTGCCCAGTTGCCTCTTAACTAAATTCTTTTTACTTATTGAAACCTGTTATATGCCTTTAAAAGTTTCACAGAGTTTTAAGATTCTTCCTCTGCATTATTTTATAGAAATGCTGTGTATATGTTCTGTACAAATCAATATGGTTGGGGGTGGAGGGAGATAGTCACCATTTTTGGAACATGCAGCAAGAAGGGGACAAATAACCTGACCTGGAACCCAGGGTAAACTTCCATGCCCTGAAAACTATCATTTCCACCTCCTCACGCCACTCCGGGCCTTGTGACACTGGCCCAGTGTGTTTCACCCCGATTTTGACTTTATCAAACAGAGACAGCATAGTGTCAGTTCAGCAGTGAGAGCTGTGTTTCTGTGTGTCTCCTGCCCTCAGCTTGCAGCACACTGAGCCTTGTAATGGGTCAGTATATACTGGGCTGTGTATGCTGAGAATCAAAGAGTTCTTCACACAACTTACTTTAATGATCAGAAAGAATCCTGCAGTGGCACCCATTCATGGTTGCCACTGTGTTCTCTACTGAAAGCCCCAAGAGCTCTGTACCTTGCTCAGGCTAAGCCGTGGTGCTCTTGCTGGTAGCTTTGTACTGCAAAGGCCATTCCCTTTTGTGCTAGAAATGCTTGTAGGAAATGTGCAGGTTGTGTGTGTGCACTTTCTCTTTCATATACCTTGAAGGGCTAGCCTCAAAGGAGGGTGCTGCACTTCTGGGCTGAGCCCTAGCTGGTGCCTACCAGGTCCTCTGGAGTGTGGCAAGCACCCCCTCGTGCTGTCCTGGCTGCGTGGTCAGCACTTCTAGATTCCAGGAGGCTGCAGGTCCCGCAACGCTTGCCAGTCACCTTGAGCAGGGATCCTATGGAGTCTTGTACTTTCAGCTTGATGTAGCGTTTTCTGACTTTGTCTTAAAACTCTTGAAAGGGGATTGTGAAAACCGTGTGTTGTAAGCAGAGACAGAAATGGCAAAAATGTACCTAAGTCCTGTGACTTAAGCTCAGACATTTGTAAATCCAGCATACGCTAGTCTTAGCTTATAGTTTAAATGAAAGAAAAATCACAGGAGCCTTAATTTCCTACTAAGATAATTTGTAGTGGTTCTAGCCCCTAAATTTTAAAGTGGGTAGATATTGTCTTTGATTTGGAAAAGGAACTGCTTTCTTGCCTTACTGCTTTGGTATAAACATACACAAACAGAACTCTGCAGACAAAACATGACCTTGAGTCACACGTGAAGTGTCACTAAGATGTCTTAGCGGTAGCTTCAGATTAGCAGAAATACTGTAAAAGTGCTTTCAGCTGTAAAAGTTGGTCTTGAAGATTAAACAAGTGTTTCTTTTGTGAAATACATCTGCTTTGTCCCCCAAAATAAAAAATTGTAATGAACACATAAAATTTTAGTGAAGATATGTAGTTGAGGATCAAACTGATTTTAATTCAAGTAGTTACCTGCCATAGGATATGGATAATTAGCATTTCTTCAGCTTCTCCTGTTATAATTCTAAAATAAAGTTGGATCAAATAAATATTTTGGTAAATTGTTAAGTTTTAACACCAGGTAGATTTAAGGTAAAATTATTAAAAAAGCGTAAGTCCATAGTCATCATTTCTTTATATTTTTACTTTTGGAAAAGCGCTTAAAATGTCTATTGTATATCTCTGGGCATTTCCTGTCACGTTATAATAAAAAGTAGCAGCACTGAGATTCCTAGGTGAAGTACGTGGACAAATATCGCGTAAACATCTGTTCTCCAGAAGCCAAATTATATTTTTGTTGTGAAATTCCTGTGGTTCATTGTGTGGTACTTACTGGAAAGGCACTGGTGAGCTTTGTCTCCTGCCAGGCTTTCTCACGGAGAAGAGTGGCACTTGCAGGCCCCTCACCTCGTGGTGCACACAGGGGTCGGGGAGGCTGGCAGTGACCGGCTCCTGTCATAAACCTGTGTGGGCAGGACCTGCTGAGTAGAGGACCTGTGCCAGTGCCAGTGTCCCTGCACGAAAGAAGAGGACACAGGCCGGGAGGGAGCAGCACAGCATGAGCAGAGCGGTTGCTGCAGTCCTGGACCCGCCACGCGCTGAGTCAGAGAAGCGGGCTTTGCAGGTGGAGGTCGCTCACAGGTTTGCTGCTGCTCTTTGCAAGGCTTATGCTTGGAGCCCGAGCAGCTCAGCCCAGGAAAAGGCAGACCCTGAAAGCAGAGCAGGAGGCCTCAGAAGCCACATGGAGCCGGGGTGCAGCTCTGTGGTGAGCGCTGGCCTTACACAGGCACAGCCCAGGGTTCTGTCTCCAACAAGGAAGAGTAAAAAAAGCCTGGGTACCCAAAGGAACCAAGCTTAGTCTGTTGGAACTGAAGAAAGGACGGCTGCCCTCGCTGCCAGGCCAGTAACTGGCCTGTGAATTCAGAAAGCCTATCAGCTGCCGTGGGTTTCACCACCTGTGTTCACTGTTGCTCTGCAGCCAAAGAAATGATTGCTTTGAAACTCGTGCCAGGAGGTGGGAGACTGGAGCCGGAGCCCTGAGCGTAAGGGGTTTCACGGGGCAGTGGTTCCAAGGCACCGTGGAGCTCTATAGAGTCACCCCCGTGAGATAAGGCAAAATAGCCCTGCGTTCATACAGGCCCATGATGGCAAACCTTGCAGAGCTTTTCGGTGATAGCAGCCGGCTGCAGCATGTGTGCTACAGGTTCGCCACCAGTGATGTACAGCAAAGTTGTAACAGCAGCAGAGAGGGAGTGACCTAAAGTGTAAGCACCTCATTTAGATGGACTAGATAGGTATTTGTTTTCTGGCCATATTAAAATTACCTCCATCAGCACTGAGTGTAGCTCATTGCTTAGCATGTGCAAAGCCCCCGGCAGGGAAGCTGGAAGGACTTAGGAAGACAGTATTTCTGTCTGGCTTTTGGTGGAAGATCCAGTTGCCTGTAAGACCCTGTGTGGCCCTGATTAAATGTTAACAGGCCAAGAAGACCTCTGCGAGTGTAGGCCTTGGAGGCCAGGGCAGCGTCCTTAGTGAATTTCCAGATGTCTCCAGCAGAGGGACCCCCGCTCTGCTCCTTCTCCAGCTCCTCCAGGGGAAACACTGGCCAAATGTTGACTCTCACTGGCTGACCCTGGCAGCCAAGTCCTAACCTGTGCTTCGGAGAGAGACTGTACATAATAGGAGAGGTTTGTGTACCACTGTACGCACCTCGAAAGGAGCTGCTGAACTTTCATGCCTACTTACTGCTAAATCATCGCCCCTCTGTCCACTCTAAAACTCTCCTTGACAAGTTTGTCAAAAATCACTTGATATAGCGGGGTGAAGTGGTGCATGCGTTAATCTCACCTGCTCCAGGGCCTGAAACAGAGCCACAAGTTCAAGGCCAGTGTGGGCAACTCAGTGTGTGAGGCCGTGTTTCAAAAATTAAAAAAAAAAAAAAAAGGCAAGGCGTTGTAAGGGCAATAAGCATCTCTCCGAGTAGCTCTTCACTAAGCTGTGTGCATTTGAAGAAATATGTTGAGTACCAGATTTTGGATTTGAGTTTCTGCTTCATCTTACCAACATGGTTACCTCAGACACTTCTCAGGAAAGTTTTTCCTTTTTAGAGAAATGAGAGAGGAGACCGTGTGAAAATTTGCTTCATCCTCTGGCTAAAGATATTTCCTTGGCAGAGCGCAGTGTCCCACACACTGAGGTCGCTGTTTCTGGCTTCTGGGCCCTGCGTGCCACAGGTGGAGCCCCCGTAGCTTGCTGCCTTTTGCTACTCCAGAAACACTGTAGCCTGACTGGGCCTCGGGGTGGCCTACAGGTAAAATGCTGAGGGTTCAAGGGGAGCAGCGCCCCTACTCAAGGAAACAGACTTCCTGCAAACTGCTGGAAAACAAACTTCAGAGGAGCCCAGGGTTACAAGTGTTGCCAGGTGCTGTAGCACATTTTCCCTCAAGAGCCTCAGGTCCCAAACTCCTCTGGCAGTCCCTGAGACCCTCAGGGGAGGCAAGCGTGAAAAGGCCTGTGACTGCCTCCTTAGAGAAGTTGACGATAAGGAGCCTTCAGCAAACGAAACACCCTAGAGCTGCTGGGCCATAACTCCAGCACTTAGGAGCCAGGAGGACTGCAAGTTTGTGTCCAGCCTGGGCAGCCTAGTGACTTACTGAGCCTTTATCTCAAACAATTTTTAAAAGGGTGGGGACTTTAAATCAGCAAAAAGACCCCAGGTTCAACCAATTTGTGTGTGTATGTGTGTTGGAGTAGTGCCTCACTTTGTAGTCCAGGCAGGTCTCAACTCAAAGCAGTCCTGCCTCAGCCTCCCTAGTGCTGAGATTATAAAAGTGTGCTCAGCCATAGAAGTCCATGGAAAACAACTTTCGTGTGGTCTCCAGGAACCCAGGTGACTCTCCTCCTCCCACTGGGACAGTTATATCAGGGTCCCACTTAAGGACGTTGCTCCAGGCTATAGGGCTGCTGTACTGGTTGATACGTTAGGTCAACTTGAGAAGTTTACAAGTTTAATTGACTCAGCAGATAGTCATCTGTGCAAGAGGAGGGCATGCAAACTGTGTGAGTTCTACATCCTCAGCCCCAGGGTAGTTTGGTTACAACAGAAAGAGGAGAGAGAAGCTTGTTAGAAGCTGTAGCTCCTGCCCTTCCCTTTGCTCTTTGCTGTTTTCTGCTGCCATGAACTGCTGCTCTCTGCTATGTGCCACTCTGCCTGGGAGCCAGCGAGTGGACTGAAACTTCCACAAACTGAGCTAAATAAATCTTTCCTTCCTTTATTTTGGGTGTCAGGTATTTTGTCTTAGCAACAAGTAAAAAGTAACTGAGACAGATGCACAGAGCTGTGGGCCTTACCAGAGACAGACAGTGGAAGAGGGCTTGGGGATGAGTGGGGTGAGCACTGTCACCGGCTGTGTCCCTGTGATGGGGGCCCTAGGAATGCAGGATGGGGTTTGAGAACCTGGAATGGGGTTTGAGAACCCCCAGCCCTTTACCATTTCCAGAAAAACCCAGTTCCCCTTGGGAGCACCCACTGGCTTCTCCCACTAAGTCCTTCCAGCTGGGCTCCTCCTTGGCCAATCCTGACCCGCAGGAGTAATACAGTAATACAGGAAGAGCAGGAGAGAGGGAAGCAGAGAAAGCATGCCTGCCCAGGGGTAGGCAGAGCTGGTGCTGGGTGCAAGGGCTTCAGAAGTGAGAAGCGAAGAAGCTGGAGCCCCCCAAGGGAGGGCAGGTCAGCTGCAGGAAGCCAAGTACTCGGTGAGAAGCCACAGAGGACCTGGACTCAGTTGACGTCACTCTGCAAAAGCTGCTCCACAGAGAGCCCCACTGTGTGATCCCAATCAGCAGAGTTCTGGGAAGAGCAAAACCAGGAGGTCGGAGAGCAGCAGTGATTGCCAGGCAATGGGGGAAAGGATGGGGAGGCAGGGCAGATGGGTGGACTGCACCGCTCTGCCTTATCCCACCCGATCCCAAATCAGCTTTACTTTGCACAGTGACCCCCTGGGAAAGTCATTCATTTTTTTTTTTCTTACACCCCTACACACACACACACACACACACACACACACACACACACACATGCACACTTTTTGTGAGCCCCGGAATATATCCCCAGCTCTTTTTTGAGACAAACTTCTTTACCCAAGCTGAGCCTGAACATGGGATCTTCCTGCCTCAGTCTTAAATAGATGAGAGACTCTTATTCTGACATGGGGATGCCTGGTGGTCTTCGCATAGCATCAGAATGTGAGCCAAAAACTCACTCATCTCATTCTCTAATTAAAAGAACACTGTGTTCAACTTACATAAGGTGTTTATTCAAAAGATGACAGGCAGTGGGGTGCACCACAGGCAGAGAAGGCAAAGTTTGTGAAAGTCGTCCATCATCACAGGAGTCTTTCAAGAGCAAACACCTGAATGGAGATCACATCGAGTGGCCAGATATCACTGAGCACGTGGCCCTTCTGTTTGTGAGCCCAGTAACCCCCTTCCTTCCTCATAAAAATGTTCTACCTAACAAAAAGTGCAAGACCATTATGGAGCGAACATTCTCCCATTTCCCAGCTAAACCTGATACATCCTAACAAATGCAGGATGCTCTTCTCCCACCAACATGTACCACTGATGCTGCTGACATGTTGTGGGCAGAAGCTGATGCTAAACGGCCACACAGAGATGATTTGGGGGCAGTGAGATATTCTGTAGGACACTGTGCTGTGATGTATGTCATCCTACAGACTGTCCCAACTGAAGGTGGTTGCCTCACACCAGACATGTTGTAGCTGGTTTTGGACACAGGTATTTGATAACTATGTGCATGGCAGAGTCAATACTTTATCCCAGTATAGATGCTTCATTGGATGATTTTGTCCAACTGTAGGTAAACTTGTCAGTGTCCTGAACTCATTTAAGGCAAGTGGCGTGTCTAGGTGTCCCCACAAAGCCCCATGCAGTCATAGGGCAGTTTCTAGAGTTTGTGATTAATTCATGATCCGATGCTGGGATTATGGGTGTGAGTGCTACGCCCAACCTGGGGTGGATAGACTGCATTACAATGTGAGGAGCGGGGAGAGGCTTGCTAGAGGTGGCAGCTGCTGCTCCTCTCTTTGCTCTTTTCTACTGCCATGAACTGCTGCCCTCTACCCTGTGCCACTGTGCCTTGGAGCCAACCGAGTATGGATGAAAACTTCACTAACTGTGAGCTAAATAAACCTTTCCTTCCTTAATTTGGGGTGTTGAGTATTTTGTCCCAGCAATAAGAGAAAACTGACACATGGAACAAAGCAATGATGTTCTGAATGAGAGATGCATTAAATGCATATTTTTGGGGTGAGGGGTGTCCTGGGGATTGAACTCAGGACCTTTACACTGAGCTTTTCTGTGTTCTTTCTATCTTTATTCTGAGACAGGGTCCCACTAAGTTGCTAGATTGCCCAGGCTGGGCCTGAACTTGCAGTCCTTGGCATGCCTCACCACACCTGGCTTAAATGCATCTTCTTACTTCACCGTCTTTTCAACTCCCTGTGGGCTTATTGGGATGCAACCCTATTGTAAATCGAGGCAGACTCGGCCACTTATCAAAACCCAGAGGATGCGCAATGCAGAGAACCTTGCCGTAAGCCTCAGATATGAATTAGGAGTAAGATATCGGCACTGCTTCAGCAGTTGTGACAAATGAGCCACAATAAGGTGCCATTAATGCTGCAGCAGCAGGGGCAGGAGAGGGCTGGAGACTCCGTCCTCTGTGCCTAACCCTCCAACAATCCAAAAGTGATCATAAAAATACCATTTCTTAAATTAATAGCAACAAAAATACAGACATTAGAACCAAAAGCCA
>PVKN010030841.1:0-12634 GCA_004027915.1 Capromys pilorides
TGGAAGGATTGTGGGGAAAAAAAAACCTTTCTCCACTGTTGGTGAGAGCATAGATTGGTACAAACACTGTGGTTATCTACGTGGAGATTCCTCAAAAACTAGGATTATTAAACTCAGATATTGCCCTTATGGATTTTTTTCCAGAATAATTGAAAACAGTATATCACAGTGATATGTATTCCCTCTGGTTTATGGCAACATAATTTATCATAGCTAAATTTTGAAAACAACACAAATGCCCATCAACCGAAGAATGGATAAAAAAGATGTGGTATTTTTGTACAATGGAACACTAATCAACTATAAAGAAAGATAAAATTGAGGCTTTTATAGGTAAATAGATACAACTAGAGACTATACTCGTAAGTGAAATAAATCAGTCCCATGTATGTAAACATATCATCTCCCTAGTGTAAGAAACTGGAAGAGTAAACAAGATTCAAAAGGTAAATAGATATTGTGAAAGGGAAAGACATTGCTCAAAGGAAAGAACAACTGGGCTGGGCCAGTGAGATAGCTCAGTGGTCTAAAGTGCCTCCTTAGGCAAGTTTAGGCAACCGCAGAGAGCACAGTTGGATCCCTGGCACCACATGCTGGCCAGCCCCGCCCCCCAAAGTAGGCTTAGCGGGCCATAGATAGATAGATAGATTAAATAAATAAATAAATAAATAAATAAATAAATAAATGAAGGTTTTAAAAGAGAGGAAAGAACAACTGGGATGAAGGAACAGAGGAAAGGAAGGGAAAATTTTAAAGAAAGAGTCTGACTTTACAATAGAGGAATACTGAAGTATTTCTAAGATATGAAGTACTGGGTATCTTCGTCCTTCACAGGCTGTTTTAGAAGTATTAGTTAAATGTTGGAAGCAGCCTCTGTGTGCACCAATAGATGGATGCATAAAGAAAATGTGGTATTTATGCCCAGTGGAGTGCGGCTCTGCCATGAGGAATACTAGTCACTTATAGTAAAATGGATGCACCTTGAGATCAATATTATGCAAGAAGAATCAGAGATGCAAGGCTCAATATCCATAGTTTTATCATGTAAGAAACCCAAAGAATAAATAAGTTGAAGAGCAAAGTGAAAGGTAGTAGCAACCAGGGAGACGTATCTTTTTTTTTGGCAGGGGGGCAGGACCGGGGTTTGAACTCACAACCTTGCACTTACCAGGCAGGCATTTGTGACATGGAGCTCTCTCCCCAGCCCCTTGCAAATGAGAAGGAAGCTAGAGATGGAAAGAGGGGGAAGAAGAGGCGAGGAAGAGGATGGAAATTATTCAAGATGTGCTATAGACATGTACTGGTTTCCACCATAAGTGTAACTATGTGCTAGAAACATGTACAAGTACGAAGCATAAAACTATTCTACAAAGGCCCAGCTTGTCTTTATTTACTCTGTGCTTGCATGATGGTGTTTGGTTTCATTCATTTATCACTTTTATGGAGTATATTTTCTTGCTGCTTCAAAACCCCTTCTATATTGTAAGTCTACAGAGGTATATTTCTCTTTTTCTAGATAATAAACACATTTATTGACATGAAACATGTTAATAAGCATTAAGCTAAAAAAGCAATCACAAAGTGTATTTCTAATGTTTCTTCTGTTACTATTAGCATTTTACCTGTTATATTCATGTTTAAAATTCATTTGGAATCTATTGATTTAGAGATAAGGCTTGAAAAAGGGATTATAATTTTATTTTTTTGTTTTCATGGACATGCAGTTGCTCTGGCAGAGTGACCCCAGAAATCCAGAGGTCCAGGTTCTGCATCTCCTTCGTAAGTTATTGCCCCTTCTCAGAATGGCTCCTAATTAAACACTCAGACATCGTGGCTGCCGCCCCGGATTCCTTCTCCACCCCAGCCTGCCATCTGGATGCAGTCACTTTCGCAGTAAAACTCTGCTGCCTTTGTGGTTCGTGATAAGCGCGGGCTTTCCGGGCCTGCAGGGCAAGACCTCCCATTCTAGGATCTAGGATCAGCTACCCAGAGTGCTTTGCTCTCTCGTCTGCATTCTGCTCCCTTTCTCCCGTTTCTCTGTAGCTGCCGGTTTGCCTGTCTGCTGCGTCCTCATTCCCAGAGATCTGCTTCTTCTTGTCTTCACTGGGTTGTTTTCCACTTGTCTGGACTCAGTCTCAGAGAGGCTGTATTTTGCTGCTGACGTTCACAGTGCCACGTTTAATCTCTCCCCAGTAGAATTTATTAAATCGTATATCTTTCCCCAGGTGATTTGCAGTACTGCTGCGGCTTCCGTAGTTGTCTAGAGCTGTGTCTAGATTATCTGCTCTATGTTGTTATTAAATTTGTGTGCGAGATAATGTCACATCAGCATAAGTGCTGTTGCCAAAAGGGTTCTTTCGCTTTTTGTCTTTTCTTTTTTTAGATAGGGTCTTGCCATTTAGTTTACACGTCCTGGATTCACTCTGTAACCCAGGGTGGCCTTGAATTTATCGAGATCCTCCTGCTTCAGGCTCCTGAATGCTGGGATTATAGGCATGTGCTACACTGCCTGGCTTTTCAAGAAGATTTGGTATAAGTAGAGTCTATTCTTGTATTTTTTTTCTCCTTTAAGATTATTTTTTCTGTTTTTGTTCTTTTCAGTTATTTTAATAACTGAGTTTCAGGATCTATTTTTCAGGTCCGTTTCTTTTTTCTTTCTTTTTTTTTTAATCTGTTAAGACCAGGCATGCGCCTCAGTGGGAGAGTGCTTGCCTAGGATGTGTGAGGGCCCCACGCTTCATTCTCTTCACCAGAAAAACAAAAACAAAACATGGAGATTATGGATTAGAACCGAATTGAGGTAATACATCATTAAGCTGATAGACTACCTGCAGCACATATCCATATCTATTTAGGTTTTCTCTCCTGTCCTTTCATCAAACTTTTGAAGGCTTAAACAGTCTTTACTAGGTTAATTTCTAAATAACTTAAAATTTTTCTGCCGTTTCTTATAGCATCTTTTAATGGTTTTAAAACGTCCTGGCCTTCTTTGAAACTCTTGTCCTTCGAAGAAGGCGCTTCAGTCTCCGACCGTGATGTGTGAAGTGAACGCAGTGACTCGTGCTGAGGGATAAAGTGAGATACAAGTCATTCAGCGCAGTGGCCCAGCAGGCAGAGCGGCTTCCTCAGATCACCTTTCTCCAGGCAGGTGAGCAGCCTGTGGAAAGGCTGTCTAGAGAGCTAGGACTGGGGCCTACAGCCTCTCACCTCACTGAAGCACGTGACCACAATTTCCCAAGAGACCCTGAAGCAAGCTATCCAGGCCAAATGTCACTGCTAGGTTCCCAGTGTGTTTTTCTTTTTTTCTTCCTTCTATTAATGCAAAAGGCTTAATCTTCAGATAATATTGACCAGATGGAACAAAAATGGGTGTCTTTTCTTCTATTTTTTAATGTAAGGGGATTTCTAATATTTATTCCGTCTAAAAGTATTATTTTTTAGGTTTGTGATAGATGCCTTCATCATGCGAGGGAATCCTCTTCACCTCTTATTGCTTCTTTCAGCACACACTCTACTGGTGCATGCATAGTTTATATTCTTTCCCTGAAATTGATAAATAAGAATGTACAAACACAAAATGTTCCAAGATACTGCAAAATCACAATGTAAACAATTGTATCAACATAAAAGCCAACCAATAATGTAAGCACATCCTATTTTTTCACATTTCACCAACCATTTTTCCTCTAATGAAACATTTATTTAAATATTTCTTTATTATTAGATAATGTTTCACTATGTTTCAGGTTGGCTCCATTTCCTTAATGATAAAAGCACACAGTTTTACAGCAATGACTGTGCATCAGGCATTATTCTAAGGTTGTCTTCATTATCTGATTTTATCTTCTGGGGCTGGAAAGACGGCTCAATGGCTTAAGCACTTGCCAGGCAAATGCAAGGTCCTGAGTTCAATCCTTGGGAATGCAAAAACAAACAGAATAAAAATGCAAGGTATGAACTCAACCTTCAGAAAAACCCTTAGAAGTAGGTTCTGTGGCCATGCCCATGTTCCAGGGGAGCGGCTATGGCACAGGGCTATTGAAACAATTTCTGCAAGGGATTTGAACATACTTCAGGTAATCTGGTTCCCAACTTCATGAACTTAAGTTCTTGCCATGTAGCAAGAGCTGTTATAACACAATCATGAAGACCACCCTCTCCAGAAACTATCAGCATCGTCTCAATACCTTGCATGCACTAGCGCAGGCATACTGTGGCTGCTAGTGAAAGTATTATTTTGGTTGGACTCAGTAGTGGATCCTGCTATGTCCTTTGATTTTACAGGAAGTAGTTTCTGCAAACAAAATGTTTGTGCATAGTGGGTTTTCCCCTGGGGCTGTAACTTGATTGGGACAAATTGAATCACGGAGGGGAGTATAGCTTTAGCTTTAATTTGTTAAGGATCACATTCATAGCCATATTGAAAAGACATAGTTTTAAAGAGCAAAGGCTCAGCAAGAGCAAGACTTGGATTTAATCTTTACTTCTTACCACCTAGGGATTATATGGTCATGAACCATAAAGCTTTCTTACCTGTAAGACAGGGATAGCAATAGCTACTTGGAGGTAATACTGTGAGAGGGAAGTCGCATGGCATATGTAAAGTATCTGGCCAGCAGCCTGTCACGAGCTCTGGCTGTGCAAATGTCAGCTCGCTGCTTCCTCCCCCAGGGCAGCTGAATATCAGGGGAATAGATCTCTATGTGTGCAGGGTCTGGAGACTAAAACCTGAACCTCAACCACCTGGAACCTGAAACCCACTGAGCAATCCACCCACTGATAATTGGAAATCAATTACGTGTGAGAAGATATAGCAACATAAATATACAATAGCTTTACTTTATTTTGTGGGACCAGGGTTCAAACTCACAACCTTGCACGTGCCAGGCAGGACCTTGTGCCAGCGAACTGTCTCCTCCACCCAATGTATGATAACTTTAATCCAAGTACAATTTTAAATACATAAAATGTATTTGCTGTTTTTAATCTTCTGCCAACTCTGTGGATTAAGTACAACCATTATTCTGATTTTGAGGACAGAGAAACTGAAACACAAATAAGTTAATTAACTTCAGCTTGGCTGCAGTTAGTAAGTAGGAGATTTAGAACCCAAACCCAGGTTACTATTTCCAGAATCTTATTCATCATTCTGTGAAACCCTATGATGTCTCAGAAGCCAAATTCCTGACAAATATCTCACTATGACAAGACAAACTAGCAAATTGACATTCTAAGATTTTGTTGGGACACCCATTACCAACAATGTTTGTATTTAGTAATTGATATCTTTTTAGGGGGGGGAGTGTATTAGAGTTTATTTGAACTTCTGCTATTGAGTTTGTTTCACAAATGATCACCCATAAATGACTGTTAGTCATTTTATTTATTTATTGCTATTTTAAAGAGAAAAAGCAAAAGCAAAAATTAGAATAAATAACAAGAACAAAGATAGAAGCAATATAAGACAGTATAAATGGTGCAGAATTTCAGAACAAGCATGGGATATTAACAATGGTTGTTATCCTATGTATTATTATTGTCAAATTTGTTGCTCAGATTACCAACTACAGGTATGCAAGACTGATCAGTGAAGCATTCACTCTTCCTTTCCATAAACCATAATGCAGGATACAGAAAGACTTGAAGCCAAAAGACCAGCTTCTAAAATCCTGGATCTTTTATTTCCTAGGTGTGTGTCTTTGACTGGGGCATGTAACTCTACTGAGCCTCACCCTATTTAGTTTAAAATTGGAAGGAAGAATTCCTGTGTCTCCGAGTTATTGTGATGATTGGACGAAGCCATCATAAAAGGGAAAGTGATCTGGAAAGCAAAGTGTTATGCAAATGTCACCTGATGTGAAGATTTGATGAGGAGGATTCCGGCAGAAGCCTTTGCCCTCTGAAGAAAGAGCTTAGAAATAGGGATTAAGTGCTCCCTGTCCTCCTTTTATTGCTGATCTTAGCCAAAGTTGGAGCTTTCGCCATGGTGCACAGAGGACAGAGAGAGATGCTTTGAGGAAATCTGTCTCCGGGACCTCTCTTTCTTTGTGCCTAAGTATTACCATGGGGCTGTGATAGTTTATTGGTCAGCGTAGAGCTGCCTCCTTTTGGTCCAGAATACAAATCAAAAGATTACATGAGAAAGTGATTAGCATTTCCTTTCACACAAAAGATGTCAAAAACAGAGGTCTGCTGGGGCCTTG
Source organism: Capromys pilorides (assembly GCA_004027915.1). Taxonomy (NCBI): domain Eukaryota; kingdom Metazoa; phylum Chordata; class Mammalia; order Rodentia; family Capromyidae; genus Capromys; species Capromys pilorides. The sequence continues at coordinate 6,204 of PVKN010030841.1, forward strand.
TACAAGAGATGATGTGTACTAAGAACCTCACCCTCTTCAGATCCTTCCCCAACATTTTAAATAGCAAGGAACTCAGATTTCAATTACAGATTTTTTTCCTCCCCGAAAATTATCTTGTATGCCTCTGTCCATTAAGATAGTTGGGCCCTGGCATGATCAGCTGCTTTAGAAATAACTAATGATAAGTGGATGTCAAACAAATTCTACTTCGAATCCCACTCCTGCAGGATCTTCACACTGAAAATTCACATTTATAAAGCTCCCCAGAGTTAATTCGCAGCTGAAAGCTGGTGATGGTCTAAGCACAGAGCTGTGGGGAGTGGGCAGGTTTTTGGAATCCCTCTATTCCAGGTTGTCCAACTTTGTTGTCTATGACTTCTTCTCCTTCTTAATGGAAAGCTTTTTTTGCATAGTTTGTGGGACAGGTGCAGCATACTGGTGGCTGACCATTTTCACCTCTGCTGTTCCTTGCCAACCACTGAATGAGAACAAAGGTGAATGATTTTAAGGGCTGTGTGAATGACTCTTCCAGTGCATGCCCTTGAGCACGGTTATGTGGTTGATACACGGCAACACAATTTCCCTGGTAAAATTTCAAGGCTTAGATCTTTACTTTCTCTGTGCTTTCTGTAGCTGACACTGTTGGCTTAGGCTGTGCCCAAAAAGCAGGGCCCCTGACTGATGTCAAGGGAAATGAAAAGGGTAAAGAAAACTTTTGACATATCTTATTCTTAAGGCCTTTTAAAGTTGTGGGGAATAAGGAAAGGTGTGCATGAGAGTGTGCCAGCCCGGTTCCCAAGGAACTGATGAAAGATGGGAAATGAGCATGCCTATAGGATGCAAGTAGGAGTGTTATTTGGCTCTTTGGTTGTAGCAGTTAAACATAAAACAAAGGACATTTCTGCACTCTGTTTTCATAACTAATTTGGAGTCAATTAAACCTGTATGTTTTGTGTGTGTGTGTGTGTGTGTGTGTGTGTGTGTGTAATCAGGGGTTGAACTCAGGATCTTGCACTTGCCAGGCAGGCACTCGTGCCCCTGAGCTATCTCCCTGGCCCCTAACCTGTATGTTTTGAATCCTGGTTTCTGAAGCTGTATCAACAAGTGTAGGTTTCTTATCCTCTTTCTCTTTAGTTCACTCTTGATAAAAGAATGTAACCTGGCCAGATGCCATGCTTGTTTTGCAGTCATGATAAGACCAAATCTGTGAATGTTCATATGGAATAGAAAGTTGCTGCGCACTCGAGCCTGCTGCCACCCTCTCGGCGTGCGTGGAGTGCAAAGCAGAGGCTCCTGCTAGGCAGTCAGCGCTGAAGAAGGTAGATGTTGGGTAGGAGTCAGTGCTGCTCTGTAAAGATGCTGTTGGGTACATGTCCATGCACGTGACCTCATAAGGTACCATGTGATGACACAGAAAGCAGTAACTTAGTGATCATAGAAGACAACAAGGAGTATATGATGTGCTTGTCCAAAGTCTATAGATGCAGAAGATGTGTCAGGGGAAGCAGCAGGTAGGGGTCTGGCCCTGACCTCTGCCCCTGGCACTCAAGGCCTGCCCTGCAGAGCCTCTTCAAGCAGGGATTGAACCCCGATTCCTGTGCTTGCCTAAGCCGGCATTTAATCTTCGGAGCTATCACAATACCTTCCTGAACTACAGGGACAGAAGGCCTTCCTTTGAGGGACTGGTGCCCACAGAAGATATCGAGCACAGGGACTCTTTTAGAGTAGAAGGTGACATTTTTTTTCCTGCCCCAGGAAGAGAGGGACATTGTCACTGATGCCAGGATTTAGTGGCAGATTCACAACAGGTTTAGATAATAAAATCACAGAACATGGCAGAGGTGAACAGGGATGGAAAAGATTCTGGGTGTCCCTGCCTGCTTACCTGAAGTATTTCAATGTATGATTAAGCCTTCCTCTGGGACAGGGAACACAGGGACAGTGATCGTAGGTCTATGAATACTGTGTAAACATCAGGTGGCACTCGAAAGGGCCAGTAAAATGAGGATTGACGAAAGCAGCTAACTGTTTCAGTCGCCCTAAAACCAGCTGAGCACTTTGGCCAACATTGTGCATCTTTGGGGCTCTTCTTCCTCTTCTACGCTTCTCTCTTCTCTCAGAGGTTCTCTGTCTGACCTAACTTTTGCCCCTCCTCTTTTGTCCCATTATTTCTTTTCTATTTTCACTTAGTACCAAAAATCCCTGCTGAGGGCTTGAGTCTGACTCATCCAGCAATACGACACCAGGGTACAAAAGAGAGACAAAGAGAAAAGGTTCTGCAGCTGAGGAGCTCAGAGGTAACCCAGTGCTCTCTGTGGAACTAATCTGCAAAGCTCACGGGCCTTCACTGGTGTCTACCAGGGAGGCGGGTGGGACTTGTGGCAGAGTGCGCTGGGAAAAGCAGTTCGTAGTCACACCAGACATGGAGGCCGCCAGCTAGCAATGTACAGACAGTTGTGATGCATGCCAGGCCGGGACCTCTACATTTGTTTCAACATAGCCAACTTTCCATTGCTCAGTGAAGAGCGTGAAGGAGAGGTCAGGGGCAGATTGTGGCCAGGGCTTTGCTTTTCGGGAGAGAGCAACGAGGCAGTCTCCCACAATTTAATTCTATCTTCACTGCTTAGCTAGCCAGCGTATGAAATGAATAATTGTATACTTTCACTAGCTGTGTATTTGTGGCATCAAGTTTTATATTCCTTTATCTTCATTTAAAGGTGGTACAACTGAGATCACACAGTTATAATGATCACTCTCACATGTATGCTGCAGCCTTCAAGATGAAATGTTAGTTAATGCCTCTGTTTTCCACAGTTCAGTGTACATCTCCTCAACTGAAGACTGAGTCACTCATGAATCTGCTGCTTGTCCCTATGCCTGCCCTATCCTTTGTTATATGTAGTCCACCAAATACCAATTTCCAGTTTCTCCTTGTTTCCAGTTGCTCAACATAGTAAAACTGCAATATAAAAAGATGCTTTGAAAAAACAACCCTGGACTAGGGAGATAACTCATTGGCCTAAGCTCCTGCCTGGTAAGTGCAGAGACCCGGGTTTGATCCCCCGTACAGCATACCATGCCAGCCCTGGAACCCCAGGCATGATGTCCAGGCACCGAAACAGAATGTGGGGGTGCACACTTATAATCCCAGCACTGGGGAGGCTGAGACAGGAGGATCACTACGAGTCTGAGCTGTGTAGTGAGACCCTGTACCAAGGAAATACAAATTAAAAAAAAATTAAAAAATCCCAATTCAGGAATAAAATCGAGTGAACCACACATATAGTTGCCTCACCAACAGTAGATATTGCTCAGATCCCTTGGTTTAAGAGTCTCTGATACCTGAATCTAGAACACAATCATCCTCACATTGGTCCTTAATGTTTTCCTTGTTCAATCTAATTCAGTTGAATAAATATTGATTATGTACTTATTCAGTACTGGAATTTATTGATAACATTTTACTGATCTTAAATAGAAACGAGGCTTCCCTGTTGGTTCACAAATTACTTAAGTCCTCTAGCTTAGCCCAACAGATATCAATAAATGAGGATAGGCACTGATGTTGGGTAAAGGCAAAGGACACAGGCAGAGCGCCACAGTGGGGTTCACATTGGACTGGGGCTCACGCTGGGCCAGAGTTGTGTTATTACAACAATGTTTTAAGGTCAGTGATATTATTTCTATTTGACTGTGGAGGAGAATGAAGATTGAAACATTGAAATGAATTATAAAACAGGACAACTTGAATACATTTTATATTAGGTGTACTTTACTACTACAAAAAAAAAGATACATTAGGAAGAAATAATGATAACTACAGCTTGAGCATCTCTAATCTGAAAATCTAAAATCTGAAACACTCAGAAATGTGAGGTTTGGCATACTGCTATGGCATGATGAGTAGGGAATTTGACATCAGGGCCATTCCATGCACAAGATTATTAAAGTATTGCATATAGTTATATTTGGGCTACGTGTACAGGCATGGGTAAATGAAATGGTGTGCATGTTTGCACTTATTTCTGGTGCAAGTCTTGAGGCCTCTCTATGTACGATTGAAGCCAATGATCCCCAGGGGTTTTGTGTCAGGGACTGGCTTCACTGTAGGCAATTTTCCCATCAACTGATAAGGTAGGGATGGTTTTGGATTGATTCAAGAGCACTAAATTCATTGTGATATTTTTATTATTATAGCATTATAATTTGATAAAATAATTATATAACTTATCATAATGCACAATCTGTAGGAGCCTGGCCCTTGCCTTCCTGCAGCTGGACAGTCCCTGTCAGGGCAGTGGAGACAATGATGCCTGAGGCATGTGGCTTACGAACTGCTTATTCTGAAGTCCTGCTTTAATTGCTGTCACTGCAGAACACCCTGCTGCACAATGCAGGCCACTGGAAATGGAAGCGGAACTCTTGGGGCTTTTCTGGTGCTCTCAGTTATTCCTCCTCGATGGTAACCCTGAACATGGAGAGATCTGGAGCTGTTTGATACCTACTTCTCAAGGCCACCATCATTTCTGGCCTTAAGTAGTTGATCCTCTTCTAGCACCAGTTTGACTCACCTGACCTGCTCAGTAATGAATTGTAGATCCTTTCCTTTCCACTTTGTGAATTATTTTTGGTTGGGAAGTAATGCTCAAACTCTTGAAACTGAAAACAGATGAACATGTGTCAGCTGGGAGAAAGAAGTCCTTGGCTCAGTTTTTCTGTCTGTCTGTCTGCCTGTCTGTCCGTCTGTCTGTCTGTCTGTCTCTGTCTGCCTGCCTGCCTGCCTGCCTGCTTGCCTGCCTCCTCTCCTCCCCTCCCCTCTCTCTTCTCTTTTCTTCTTCCCTCCCTTCTCTTTCTCTCTCTCACTGGAGTAGTTTGAGAAACAGTCTTGCTTTATAGTTCAGGTGAGCCTTGAACTGGCTATGTAGGCCAAGCTGGCCTTGAATTCATGCCGTTCTCTCATCTGACTCCAGGTTCTAGGATTACAGGATTACAGGCATGCCCCACCGTGCCTGGCCTGACCTTCTCTTTCAAAATCTCAGCTATGTTTGAAACATGTTAAACATTTAACTGTTTACTCATCAGCCCCATAATTCCATTTAGGCTTTGAATGCATCCATTTTACCCACTAACTTGAACACAGTAATCATTTTTTCCTGAAGTGACATTGACGAGGCTGAATATATCATTTTTATGATCCATTCTATGCCACTGAAATGTGCTACTAGTGGTGACTTTTTCTAAAATAAATCTCAATAGTAGCTCTCTGTCTTAATTATTTATCTGTCATTGCTGACACCAAATACCTGACAGACACCCAAAGTTAGAGGGGAAATATTTACTTATAGTTCAGTCCATAATCTGCTGGCTCCAGATCAAGATGGTACATGGCAGAGGGACAAACATTCATGAAAGCAGAAAATGGAAAAGCAACAAAGGGACAGAGAGAGAGAGAGAGAGAGAGAGAGAGAGAGAGAGAGAGAGAGAGAGAGGGAGATATCTTTTTGTCCTTATATTGTAGGCAGGCTATCCATTCTAGTGGGGTGAAACCCTTAATCCCAACACTGAACCATGAATCAGTCACAAATTCTAGACTTAGTCACCTTCAAAGAGCCTACCCTCATGACTACATGAGGCTTTGTGGGGACATCCAGACACCCAAATTATCACACTCTCAGTCACGCAAGCATTGGCCAAAGATCTACATTTAGAAAGCTGTCTCAAAGAAGTGAGATGTGTGTTCCATATCCTTCCCCTCACAGAATGTGTACTTTTTAATGTAGTTAGCAATTTTAATCAGATCCTATAAAATATTATTAAGCTTCGGTGGCATTTACCAGATACCCAGCAGTCTTCTGTGGATGGACCCATATTCAGGGGGGACCTCTGGAAACCAAGGAGTGAAGCCAGGGAGCCTTGTGAGGAGCACACAACCTACGCACCTCTCCAGGGCACAACACATTGCAGGGTTTGTGCTCCTGTGAGAATCCAGTGCTGTGACTACGCTGGAAGAGAGTGGGGTTCAGGCCATAACTGAGTAAGGAAAGTGGCTGTGAATGGTGGTGAATCTTGCTTCGCTTGCCTGCCTTTCCTCTCCTTTGGGATGGCCTAGTTCCAGTGGTTTGGAACTCCTGGTTTAATCCATTTTAAAACCAATTAAGTTTTTATGGAAGAAGGTAAAAATTGTAGCAAAATAATAGGAGAATAATGATAGTTAATACAATGCATGTTGTTATCTTTAAAGTAAAACATAAGAGCATAAAGTTTCTCTAAACAATTTTAGCCACAGGCCTTCCTTTTCAATGAACTACGAGCTACTAGTAGTATAACTAGCTTGCCTTAACCCCCTTTCCCCTTCCATCTTTTCTCTTTTCCCCCCATCTTAGATCCTTTTTCCTTTTCAACAATTTCTTCCCATTTCACAATATCTATTG
>PVKN010030842.1:0-12634 GCA_004027915.1 Capromys pilorides
TGCACCAAAAAAAATAATAATAATTTTTTTTTCAAAACAGAAATGGTGAACCACAGTAAAGGAAATAATAAAGAGACAACCTACAGAATGGGAGAAAGTATTTACAAACTATAAGGATAAATACAAGATGGTACTATACAGAATTTATAAAGGCCTAAAAAAATTCATGGATTAACAAAAAAAAATAATAAAACAAACAAAGACCCAATAAAGCACGCAGGAGCCAGGGGTTCGATCCCCAGGCCTGCTATGCCAGCCCCACCTCTGGGACACACTGAGACAGCAATTGAAGCGAGGCATGGTGGTGCGCGCATGTAATCCCAGCTCTTGGGAGGCTGTAAACAGGCAGATCACTACGAGTCCATCTAGTAGTGAGACCGTGAACACCCTGTAGACCCTTCCCTAAAATAGAAAAAAAAATCAAAATAACCGAATTAGCAAAGAAAGAGGGCCAAGAAATGGAGGGAGCAGTCAGAGAAGGGGGAAAAATTGAGATATTTATATGCACTAAGCCCCCGTGAGGAGTGTCATCATTATTTCCTGATAATATGCACTAGTAAAAAACGGGAAAAAAATAAACAAACAATAGCCAGAAGTGGTGGAACATGCCTGTAATCCCAGTACTTGGGAGGCTGAGGCAAGAACATCAAGGCCAGTCCAAACAGTGTAGTGAAACCTCTATCTCAAAATAAAAAAAGAAGGAAGAAAGAAAAGGCCAATAAACTTAAATGGGCACTTCTCAACAAAAAGACATACATGTGGCCAACAGCTATGTAGAAAAAGCCTGAACACTGCTCATCATCTGAGAAACACAATCAAAACCATGAGATAGAAGCACATGCCAGTTAGAATGGCTATTACCAAAAAGTAACAAATGTTAGTGAGGTTTGGAGGAAAGGCAATCCTTGTACACTGTTGGTGGGATTGTTAATGGCTACATCCATTAAGGGGAATCTTCATAGAACTAGGGATAGAACTATTGTATAACCCAGCATTCCTAGTACTAGGTATGTATTCAAGGAAATAGGGTTAGGAAGTCCAACAAACATTAGTATACTCATGTTTATAGCAGTACTATTAATAATAATAGCCAAGAGATGGAAACAACCTAAGTTCATCAAAGGATGAATGGATAAAAATATAAAATGGAATATCATTCAGCCATTAAAAAGGATCAGTTTTGGGCCAGGTTATATCTCAGTGGTACAAGCACCTACTTGGCAAGCATAGGGTCAGAGTTTGAATTGTGCTACAGAAAAGGTGAAAGGGATCAGTTCCTGTCATCTGCAACAACGTAGATGGAACTAAAGGTCATTATGTTAAGTGGAATAAACAGGATGCAGAAAGACAAGTGCCACATGCTCTCCCTCCCTCATATGAAATCTAAAAAGTTCATTGTACTGAAGTTGCGAGTAGAGCTGGGGAGAGAGGGGAACTAGAGGGTAAGGAGCTGTAGAGCCTGAGCCTTCCCATGTACATAAAATGGAGTTAGTGACAGGCTGGGGATATGGCTCTGTGGTAGAGCTCTTTCTTGCATGTATAAGGCCTGCATTCAATCCCTAGCAACACCAAACAAAAGTCTATGAAAGATATAGCTCAAAACGCTAATTTCTATGATGGTTGTGTAGCTTTGTCTTGTTTTCTTTTTAGATAGACATTTTTATTCATTTTAATGAGAAAAAGGAGAAAATAGTAATGAAATAGTTTCAAAACAAGTTAGTAGAATGGTTACAATAATTAATACCATGCATGTCGTTGTCTTCATAGTAGATATTCAGAGGATAACATGCAGACTTGATATCTTGTCTAAACTATATTAGTACAAACTTTTATTCTTAATGAGCTAAGACAAAGTAGCTGTATATCTGTCCTAACTCTCTTGGTGGTGGTGTAGTTTTGAATGTATATCCATATTGAAGGACAAGAATGAATTTTTGCACAGAAGACAAATTGTGGTGGTTTGATGGCTATGTCCACAAATTTTTCCATGCCCCTCTCCACAAGAAATGAGACTTATGGGCCAGCCAGATAGCTCAGCGGATTAAAGTATCTGCATACGCAGACATAGTGGTCAAATGTTCGAGCCCTGGCCTGCCATGCCAGCCCCATCCCTGGGGCATGCTGAGACAGTGACTGAGACTGGGCATGGTAGTGAGTGCCTGTAATCTCAACACTTGGGAAGCTGAAAATAGTAGAATCACGACTCTGATCTGTGTAGTGAGACTTTGTAGATCCTGTAGAGCCTGCGCTAAACTTAAAAAAAAAAAAAAAAAAAAGAAAGAAATGAGACTTAGTTCCCCTCCAAAGGTGCGCTGCAATTAGTGACTACTAATGAGTAGAACATGGCAGAGCCAGGTGTGATGAGGCACACTTGTGATCCCAGCACTCTGGAGGCTGAGTCAGGAGGGTCCTCATGAGTTGAAGGCCAATCTGGGCTACATAATGAGTTCAGGTCAGCCTGAACTACATAGTGAGATTCTATCTAAAAAAACTAAAGTTGCTTTCCTGGCAAGTACAAGGTTCTGAGTTCAATCCCCAGTACCAAATTTTTTTTAAATTCACTTTTGGCACACCCTTGTAATTCCCACAATTCAGGAGGCTGAGGCAGGAGCATTGTTGAAAGTTCAAGACTAGTCTGGGCTACAAAACGTGAGCTCAAAGCCAACCTGAACTGCACTGTGAGACCCTGTCTCAAAAAGTCAAAAAACAAAAAAAAAAAAAAAAAAACTATTACCCGAGCCATGAAATGTGATTTGCAAGTTTAGATTATGAAAAGCTTGCCTTGTGTCGCCTGCCTGTATGGTGAGAAACCAAGTACTCCCGCGGTCCAGAAAAGTGAGCTGGGAAGCTGATAATCCACAGACAGGCTCTGGAGGTGGCAGCCAAGGTGATACCTTGATGGTACCTCATGAGAGAGCCCCCAAGTTGTTCCCAGATTCTGGCTGGGGGAACTGTGAGCTTGTGAGTTTCACACTTGCAGGTGTGAAATTTGGAGAGAACTTGTTATGCAGTTTAGAAGGAAGAGTGACTAGTGAGCTGGCATTTGGCAAGGCAGATGACAATGCAAATGTAAATGAGAAAAGGGTCCAGAAAGAAGGGATCTATGCCCAGGACTTGATGGAAACTTAATTGAGTGAATTTCCAGGCTGATTAATTTAGCAGTAAGGCTGACAAGAGGGGAGCTCTGGTGCTCTTCCTATGTTCACCTGAAATGACCAAGAAGATGGTAATATCATTAGCAAAAAATGGACTGTAGAAAAGGAAGTGTGCAGCCTGGTGTGGTGGTGCATGCCTGTACTCCTAGCCCTCTGAGAGGCTGAGGCAGGAGGAGCACAATTCCCAGCCCAGCCTCAACTTAGCAACTTAATGAGACTCTGTCTCAATAAATACAAAAAAGGCTGGGGATGTAGCTCAGTGTAAAAGTCCTGGGTTTCATCTCCAGTAACACACACACACACACACACACACACACACACACACACACAGAAAAGGAAGCACATGAAGGGGATAACAACAGTTGTGCACTGCCATGCCCGTGCATATGTTGGTATGAAGAATGTTGAGTCTATAACTAGACGATGTCACCTTTTGGCTAAGATTAAGTATGGTGTAACTAGGTGATGTGCACACAGAGGCTACTGCAAAGTCATAGCTGGAATAATTAGGGCACTGTGGTTTAAGTATAGAGATAAAAGCCAGATATGGTGAGGTATACTTGTAATCCTAGCACTTGAGAGCCTGAGGCAGGAGTATCATTGTGAATTCAAGACCAGCCTGGGCTACAAAATGAGCAGCCTAAACTGCATAGCAAGACCTTGTCTCAAAAAGACAAATAAATAAATAAATAAATATCAGAATCAGTCTTGAGACCATAATGTTAAGTGAAATAAATCAGACATTCAAGCTCATCACATGATGTCTCTTCTGTGACAAACCCAAAATATAAATAATTAAAAGCATAATAAAAGATAAACAGGAAATAGGGAGGTAGACTTCTTACAAATGGTTAAGAGGGACCAGGAGATGAAATGAAGGAGAAGAAAGAGGAGATGAAAGGGAAGAGAAAAGAATGTAAAAGGGATGAAGATGTTTTATGCTCATGGACCAACTTCCCACAGTAAATGTCATTATTATGTGCTGCAAAAGTGGACCAACATTATTTATAAAAATAAACATTAAAAAAAGAAAAGATTGGGGGCTGGGGAGATAGCTCCGTGGCACAAGTGCCTGCCTGGCAATTGCAAAATCGTGAGTTCAAACCCCGGTCCCACAAAAAAAAAAAAAGAAAAGAAAATATTCCATCATTAACAGAGATGGAGATGGCCAGATAGCTCAGCAGATTAAAACATCAGCAAGCAGGCACATGAGCCAGGGGTTCAATCCTAGGCCTGCCATGCCAACACCTTCCCTGGGGCATGCTAACCTGGCAACTGAGACTGGGCATGGTGGCACTCCCAGTGCTTGGGAGATTGAAAACAGGAGAATCACGATGAGTCCAATCTAGTAGTGAGACCCTGTGGAACCTGCAGACCTTGTACTAAATGCATTAAAAAAGAGAGAGAGATGGAGTGAAACTAGCTATATTCGCAGCAGGCAAGCTCTAGATTCTTCCGGGTTTTCAAGCCTGATATTTCCAGAAGGCCAGAGAAGATCATGGGAAATCCAATGAAGGATCTAGCAGCCCAGAAGATAAAGGCTTGCTGTGCAAAAGACGAGGATGAGAGGAGGGAAAGAATGCTCGAGGAACCTGTGGCTGAGGTTATCAGGGCTGCATGAATCCTTCAGCATAGCCATCAACAGCGCTTTCTTTTTAAAGTTCATTTATATGTGAAAATAATAACAGGAATGCTCTGTGATATTAGGTTCCATTACTAACAAAGGAATGGCATGAACAAATAATTTAGCACTAATATAATCAAGAAACTAGAACACAGAGAAAAAATAAATATGCAAGACGCTTTATATATGAACACCTTCGTATAGAATTTGCTCTCATTTGCATGAAAAATATGCACTTGTGTATGAAATAGGATATATCTAGATAGCAAATTTATTCACTTAAGTAAAATAATAACCAGTGATGCTTTAAGCCAGTATTTGAAAACACATCAAAGATTCAGAGTTAATATAGAGGACTCCAAAGAAAGAATTAAAAAGCCTCAGGGAAAATCATGCTGCCAAAACTAGAACAATAATGAGCTGAAGTTTCGAATTTTGTTCTTGCTGTAGTTGATGCATTTGGGCAGAAACGTTGCCTGGAATACATTTATTTCAGTTTTCTAATAACCTATTTTTAGCCTCCACCCATTACAAAAATCCCAAGTCCCTTAAGCACTCTTCTCTAGGTCAAATAACCCTGTAACTTTCCCTGCTCTGGACAAGAACTCTGACTTCTCTACTGACCCTGCAGTCCAAAGTGGGTGTGCCCCCCTCAGAAATATAGTATAGCTGACCACACCTGCTTCAGCAGCTTTACCACACTAGAGAGGTTCAACAATTCCCACTCCGAAAGCTACCATCTATTGGACAATTTTAATAAGAAACAGGGGCATATCTCAGACACGAAACAACTATGCAAGAAAGGCCATATTTTCTGATTGTCGTTAAGTCAACCCCATTGCCTCTGAGCCCTAGTTCATGCTGGCTGGCAAGAAATTCAGTCTTAATCACTTGTGCCTGCATCTTCCTCCCTCTTCCCTGGCTTTTAAAAATGTCCCAACACCAAATCAGTCATCAATCATTGGCTTATAGTGTTTAGAGCTGAGAAGTCCAGCAAGCCATGAGTTACAATTACTTTCTGCCTCCTGGGATGTATACATTCATCAAGAAGCAAAGCAGAAAGAAGAAAATAGGAAATTGCTTTGCCCTCAGGAAACTTTCCTAATGACAATTCCATGGCCATGTTCTAACCCGTACATTACATCTCAGACTTTAGCCTACCCTGACTCCACACTTTCACCTAGAAAAATATGCAGCTTCCTAGGCCCCTGGAGGAATCTAAATATTCTAGGTTAAGACCACAAGACTGAAGAAAGACTCAGGATGGAGTTTAAAGGCCAGCCTGGCACAAACAAGGGGTACAGCCTGGCAAGCCACATTGCATGTAGTGGTATCAAGTGGGATGCATGATACAAGGGTGGCTACCTGTGTCAGTCAGGGCTCACCAGGGGAACAGAATATATTATTTACAAGGGAGGCGTGCAATGGCCACCTGCACAGACTGGGATGCAAGAGTACAAAAGGGCGAGCTGCCCACTGGAGAGCTGAAGGATCCTGGTGAGAGCCAAAGACCTGAAGCTCCCACAGAGTCCCATGCAAGTTTCTAATTGGAAGGCAGAAGGCCTGCGCTGAAAGCCTGAAGATGGACCTCCAAAGGCAATGGAAGCAGGAGGATGGCTGTGAGTGTGAGGCTAGCCTGCGCTACAAAGTGAGCTGAAGGCCATCTGAGCTGCACAGTGAAAGCCTGTCTCTAAAAGACCAAAATCAAACAAGCAAATGAAAAGGCGATAGAGGGACTGGCACTTGTCAGAAGAATAAGCAGGACTCCTTTTTTCTTTCCCTTATTCCGTCCAGGCTGCAGCCTCTTCTTTGGTGCCACCCACATCCAGGGAGGCCTTCCTTCTACAGTGAGTCAGCCTTCCACAGACACCCACAACTGTGCTAAAGTGATCAGCTAGGTGTTTCTTATTCAAGTTGACACCATGGTTCACTAACACAGGGCCAAGGGGGTGAAAATATTGTGTTGACTTGAGAAGTTGAGGAGGATGCCAGCTACTTTGAGAAAAGTCATCCAGAGGAGTAAAAAGAAGGGAATTCTGAAATACACAGAACAATCTGTAAGAAGTAAGAAGTATATTCTAATCTTAGTACTGACGAAGCTGAGGCGGGAGAGTGGCTGTGAGTCCAAGGTCAGCTTGGCCTACCTTATGAGTTTGAAGTCAGCCTGAGTTACAGAGTGAGCCCCTATCTCAAAAAAAGGTCAGTCAGCAAGTGTAGTCTGTTCTTTTGAAAATGTAACTAGAAATCTTTCAGGGTTTATTATAGTGTTTTGGATTTTTGTTTTGTCTTCATTTTCGTGATAACAACAACTTGAATATTTTTGAAGGCTGCAGAGAAAAAGCCAGGTTTAACACACAAAAACAACAACAAAAAATATCAGACAAGGCTATGCTTTTGTTCTAGTGGAGACTGGAGAGAAGAGACTTAAAAGCATAGAGAAAAGGGCTGGTTTACTAAAAAGAGGAGAGATCTGGGAGAGGTGGTGCATTCCTGTAATCCCAGCACTTGGAAGCTGAGGCAGAAGGATCACTCTGAGTTCAAGGCCAGCCTGGGCTACATAGTGAGTGTCATTCTTCGGGCTTTCTGCAAGGAGAACAATATAATACAGGACACACTTTATAATACTAGGTTTTAAGGAATCACCCAAGAATCATGTACAACAAGTGCAGGAAATCTAACCACACATTAAATACTAAAGAATCCAGCTGAGGGCCTGGATCTTACTTCTGATGGAAAGTCTCCCAAAGGTCAGTGGTGGAAGCTAGAAAGTCTATGCCCATGGGAGGAGGGACCTGTGCTAGCAGGCTGAGGGATCTGAACTAGGGCCAGGAAGCAATGCTCAGGGTAACCACCAGAGCTCCCCCAAAGGTATCATAGCCATCCTCAGCAACAAGAAGGTCCCGAGCTCCTCCCACAATGAGGAAAGCCAATGCGAAAAGCTTCTGCAGGGGGCTGAGCAGAGGACCATCTTCCCCTCCAGAGCCAGGAAGCAATGCTCAAGATGAGAACTGGAGCTCCTCCAAAGTTCATCAAGAAAGCCAACATGACAAGGTCCTCCAGCAGAGCAGCACAAGAGACCAAGAAACTTCCAACAGCTTCTCCTAACCATGTGCCAACAGCTTCTCCTGTTCTGCCACCATCCTCACGTGGGCCTCCCGCACCCAGCACCATTCTAGTTTAATTCAGCTTTGTGTAATAAGTTGCTCACCAGTTAGAAATCCACTACAATGAGACCTCGTCTCAAAAAACTGGAGCAAAACAACAGAAAGAAGGAAAAGGAAGCCCTCTTATGAACACAGAAAAAGGGCGAGCTGCAGGTGCTAACCTAGGTAAATTTAAGGTCATAAGGTCCGGAACTTATGGGAGTTCAAAACTTCAGGGCCTCATTTTTCCCTGTGCAATATAAGACAAGTTCATCTGCCAAGTGATGGGGTGGATGGTGGGTTAGAGGCATTAGTGAAAATTTTAGTTGCATTTGGTTGTTTGTTTAGGCACATAATATAGAGTATATCAAAGATCCACTCATTAATTCTAATAGTTTGGGTAGATGATCACTGAAGCTAGCAGTAATGACAACTTTATCTTTTCCTTTATAAAAGCTGTGCCTCTTCTTCCTTTGACTTGACTTCTGACTTTTGCTACAGCTGCCCTCCATTAGTTCTTTCACAGATTGCCACATCATGGAGTTACTCGGTTCAGGCTCCACACCTTGGGTAATGCAGGGCTGGGGGGTCCCAGCTTCTCATAGGACTGTAATTGGTCTTCATTCCAAACCAGCTGTGGGACTAGATTGCCTCTCTTCTAGACTCACAGTAGAGTTATCTGGTCCCACTCACCAAAGAGCCCTTTACTTAGAGGACAGTATTGGGCTTGGTCAAAACCAGCTTCAGCTGCGTGCATCACATGACTCGGAGGACTCTTAACAGGATGCTCTGCACCTTTTGAGCTCTTCCTGTGGTCCTCTTGTGGGGCTGTCTATGTTCTTTGTCCTGGAAAGAAGCACTTAGTAACCTGGATGGTTTTCTAGGTTGTGGACTTTTTCCTGTTTGTTACATTCTGTGATCTTCAACAAATGTAGTTACTTACTGCACAGTGCCAAGTGAATGCTTGGCAATTCGTTCTTTGTTGTGCACAAGAACCTGAACTATTTTTGACCCACTCGACTCTAACACTGGGATTATGTGCATATGCCGCCACGCTTGACAGAATGGCAATTTTTTTCTTTTGAGGCAGGGTCTTGCTATGCAGCTCAGACTGACCTTGAACTCACAGTTGAAGGAGCAGTGCTCCTGTCTCAGTTTCAGAATAGTTGGGATATTTTTATTTTATTTTAATGAATTATTTAATTTAGCAATCCTAAGGATTTAACCTAGGGCCTTCATGCTGAGCTACATCCCTGGCCCTGTTGTTTTATTTTTTATTTTAAAATAGGGTCTGACTGGGCCAGCAAGATGGTTCAGTGGTCTACAGCACCTGTTTAGGAAAGCTCAGGCAACTGCAGGGACTGCGGTTCAATCCCCAGCACCACATGCTGCAGCAGCCCCACCACCAGGGCAGGCTGAGCCAGCCATAAAATTAATTAATTAATTAATTAATTTTTAAAAAAATAAAATATGGTCTGACTAATTCCCTACCTTGCCCGGGCTGGGCTCAGATTTGGAATCTACCTCTCCAGCCTCCCAGAGAGCTAAAAGTACAAGCCTGCAGCTGGTAAGGATATTTTTTTGGTTTCTTTCAAGCCCCTCAAAAGTAAACACAAAATCAAACTGAGACTTTTGTTTTGGGGATCTCCCAGTCCCCACTCATTTGCTGGTTTTAGAGAAGGAATCAGCCTTGGTCTCACAGCCACTACCAAGGACAAAAAACATGCACGGGACTGAATGAAGGACAGCTGCAGGGGCAATGCAGGGTCTACCAGCCGGAAGCCTGTGTTCACCCTTCCCTGCTTCAGTGGATAGAGACAGCACGGGAGGGCAACACACATGACATTTGAACTCAGCAAAGCCCTGGGGACCCCCTCCCCCCGTGCTGTGCCTGCACCCTACTATTCAGCCATACCACATCCCAGAAATCCAGCTGCAATTACACAAGGAGGGATTGGAGTCTACAGTTCATAAATTGTTTTCAGGACCTGCATCCTGAAGGCTGCCAGGTTTGATTCTTAGATGCAGTCTGCGGAGCAAGTCAGGACAACTGCCAGGTTCAGCATGTAGCATTTATCTTTGACTTCCTGTTTGCCTATGACCTGGCTGTTCTGCTTCCATTTCTTTTAAAATGGAGAAAGCCAGGTGTAATAGTGTATGTCCACCATCACAGCACTTGGGAGGCTGAGGCAGGAGGCCCACGCAGCCAGAGCCACATGGTGAGTTAAGGTCAGCCTGAATTACATAGCAAGAGTGTCCCAAAAAGAAGAAAAAAGTATCCCTCTTCCTAATCCATCCTGTGGCATGAGAATGATCTTCCCAGTTCTTTTGGATTTGAATTCTGCAGTATTTTCCCTCAGTTTACGTCTCCATCCACATGCAGTAGCTTGCAGCCAGGCCCTCTGAGTTCTGCACCTTTGCGTCTGAACATTCTTACCAGGCCCTATAGTGCTGGTCAGGGGCAGTCTGTCCCTGGTGGCCGACAGCGGGGCCTCACGCCAGGGTGACAGCACCCCTGCCTTGTTCTCTCTGCAGGAGCTGGACAGTTGTCAACCAGCACCGTTTCTTTCACATGTGGTGTCTGCTGCTGTTAGCCCTGTGGACCACCAGGGCCTTCCTGCAAATACCACACAAAATATTTTACTCTATGGATACTGTACCACCAGGAGAGCCGTGCTCTGGATCTGACTTCAGGACAGCCACTCGCTGAGGACTTGTGTCCAGGTCACTGCTCCTGACGCTCCTGCTGCTTCCTTGAATTGATTCCTTAAGCATATTTGTAAAACATTTGTATCAACGTTTGCAATTGTATGACCTCCACTCCCACCTGTCAAGAGTCTTTCTTGGCATTGTGAGTGAGCCGCACTGTGGGTCTTTTCAGGGGCAGCCATGTGGGTGGGAGGTGCTTGGTGTGACCTGCTAGCAGCAGTGCCCCATCAGCTTCTTTGGGTGTCAGTGCACCCAACCTCTGCTTCATTGCTCTACTTTTTCATGGCCCCCAGGTACTACAGGAGGCAGGAAGCGTGGTGGAAATGGAGCTTGGGGAAAGTGTGCATGGCACAGCGCTACAGAACTGACTTAACTTCTCATGACAGATGGGTGGGGAACAGGAACTGAGACACTCCACGTGTCTTTAAAGGCTTCCAGGGCCGGTGAGATGGTTCAGTTGTCTAAAGTGCCTGCTTAGGAAAGCTCAGGCAACTGCAGGGACTGCGGTTCAATCCCCAGCACCACATGCTGTGCCAGCCCCACCACCAGGGCAGGCTGAGCCAGCCATAAAAAATAAAACGAACAAACAAATAAATAAACACATAAAAAAATAAATAAAGGCTTCCAAATTCCAGCCACTTCTCTTAATGAAGCACAAAAACCATAGCAAACAGCATCTCATACATGTCTAGTTTGGCAGTACTGGGGCTTGAACCCATGGTCTTCACACTGAGTTGCAATACCAGCCCTTTTTTATTTTTCATTTTGAGACAGCGTCTTACCAAATTCTTAAGTTCCCCAGTCTGCTGGACCTTGCAGTCCTCCTTCCTCTGAGTCCCAGAGTGCTGGGATTATAGGTACATGCCACCACCACACCAGGCTGAAAGTGGTATATTTTGTAAGTTATTTCTTCAGCCTCTATCCAAGCTTAAAGGCCAGTTTAGGAGGCAAGAATGGTGGTGCTAACCTGTAATCTCAACATTTGGGAGGCTGAGGCAGAAGGTCTGAACATTTCAAGTTCGAGACCAGCATTGGTCTGTTGGGGATTGGGGACCAGAGCAGGACAGTGTAATGCCATGGAATGAGCCAGAGCCACACAGCAAGGACAGAAAACAGAGGATGGAGCAAACGTTAAGAAGAAAATCATGGTGCTGGGGATGTGACTCAGTAGTACAGCTCCAGAGTGAGCTCTGGGCCGACCTTAACTTCATAGTGAAGCCGTTTCTCAGAAAAGAAAAGAAACCCCGCCAGTTTAGAGTCCCTCAGCTGCTGGATGTTGCTGTCCTGATGGCCACCAAGTCAAGCACCCTGTGGGACCTGAGCCAAAGATGCAACCTGCTCCTCTGCAGTGACAACTGTTGTAATGTCAGACATAGAGGCAGGCAGAGTCCTGGAGCCACCAGGGTTCTAGTTCTTGGACCCAGCAGGAAACCCAGCTGTGCTGGGAATGCAGAGTGCCTGGGCAAGGGCACTGGAGACACACAGGGCTGGCATCCTCAATGTCTTTCCTGCAGGCCAGGAGCAACATCTTGTTCCCATCTGGCTGAGCTTAGGGAAGAGAAGATGCTTCCTCACAGAAAACATGGTTATTCAGTGGCCATTGAGCCACCCAAGAGGCTGAGCAGGAAACAGGTGCAGACAGCAGAAGATGCCCGGAACTGCTTCCTTGGATCTGTTGGGGTGTGGAGACCAGAGCAGAACAGTGTAAGGCCATGGGAATGATCCAGGGCCACACAGCGAGGACAGAGAACAGAGGATGGAGCAAAGGTTAAGAAGAAAATCATGGGGCTGGGGATGTGGCTCAATGGTACAGCTCCTGTCTCACATGCACAAGGCACTGGATTCAATCCCCAGAATCACAGAAAAAGAATAAAATCATTTCCAGGGCCAAGTGCGGCAGTGCACAGCTATAATCCCAGCACTTATGACGCTGCCCTCAGGCTTCTGTGAGTTCAAGGCCACCGTAAACTACACAGTGAGGCCTTGGTTTTCAGAAAGACAGA
>PVKN010030843.1:0-12633 GCA_004027915.1 Capromys pilorides
ACATACATAAATACATAAATGTGTGGTTTAAGGGCCAGCCAAATAGCCCAGTAGGTTAAAGTGCTTGCTTCAGCAGCTGTTGGGGCTGGGAGTTCAATCCCTGGCCTGCTGTGCCTGCCCCTGCCACCACCCCCACCCCCACCCCCACCCCCACCCCCCACTCCCGTCACACTGAGACAGCGATTAAGACTGGGCATGCTGGTGCACACCTGTAATCCCAGCACTTGGCAGGCTGAAAAACCAGATGATCACTGCAAATCCAATCTGTGTAGTGAGACCCTGTAGATCCTGTACTAAATACATAAAAAGTCTACTATTTTGCTACATTTCTATTGATTAAAGGCTGAAATAACAATTTGGCTATGCAGAGGTAATTATATTATTCAGTTAATCTAACCTATGCTCTGAACTTCCCAGCCTCCAGCCTGGGTTGTTATAAACTCTTCATTGCCTTCAATGCAGCAAGAAGAAAATGTGAAGTACAACATGTCATCCACCGGATCATTCTCGTGGACAGCGCTGGTCTCAGAGATGAAATGGACAAGCATGAACTTTTGTGCTAGACTTAACCGAAGGTGTCCAAGGATGTGACATATTCTTCCCTAAAGAGTTTGTGAAAACACTTTCCACAGTGCGCTGTGAGGAAATCATTAAAAAATAATATAAAGGATGGTTAAATGAGTACTGAAAACATAATAAAATGAATATATACACTTGGAAATGCTTCGAGCAATAACAATTGGCAATTGCACAATCAGAAGACAGTTTTGCCCCTTTTTTATAGGGCATGAAGTCATTACATTTGGTGATACTCATTTAAAAAAAGCTTTGAATATCTAGATCTTACTTTTCTAACTTAATATATGCAGAAACTCAACTTACTAAAAATCATCCAGGTGTCTCTCAACACTGCAATCATGACTTAATTTTTTAAAACAGGAGCTTGCCGCATTCTGAAGGGAACAAAATGAATTTTATGCAGTTTCTAAAAGTGCTTAACTTAGACCAGGAAATGGCCCAGGAGACGATCCATATGCCTGCAGTAGGAGGACGCATGTGAGATGTCAACCAGTGTGCCCACCTCCTGGTGCCCCATGGCTCCTGAAATGTCTTGAGCGGAACCCCCTCCCACCAGGCAGGGCTTCACCTGCACAGAACAGAGAGAAAGGGTCTGGAAGTCTGTAGCCTTGTGCCTCACTGCTCATAGCCAGTGACTGACAGGGGAAGAGAAAGTCCAATTCCATTACCTGAGAGTGGAGGCCCCTCTGTGGAGCAACTGTGTGCCAGAGCTCTCTCAGGGGCCAGGGCAGTTATTCTGGTGGAATAATCCCTCCCCTCCGGTTTCTTTCCTCTCCCTCTCCTTCCCCAGTCACTGCTTCCCCTGGGAGCAGTGACTTCACAGGACTGATGCAGAAATCTGCAGCTCACATCAGCTTCTGAGGAGCTTGGTTCGAGGCTCGTGGCAGGTACGAAAGTGGTCAAAGAATACGAAATCCCACAGGCTCCTGGGCTGCTGTAGTGCTGTACATGGGATGGCCTAAAATTCCCAAGAGTTTTCTTAAAAGATGCAGTAGCCACAGTTTAATAAGCTAGCAATATCTTTGTTCCTAAAGCTCTATGAAACAGGTCTAGCACACAGCTCTGAAATCTAGAAAAATGTAAGAGCACACGTGACACACATGTGCCTCTGGTTCTGAGAGAAGTTGAGATACCATGGAAGGTTCCAGAGCACAGGTGCAGAG
Organism: Capromys pilorides; assembly: GCA_004027915.1. NCBI lineage: Eukaryota > Metazoa > Chordata > Mammalia > Rodentia > Capromyidae > Capromys > Capromys pilorides. The sequence goes on from PVKN010030843.1 coordinate 1,743, forward strand.
AGACAGAAGTCAACAGCAAAACTGAGGGAGCTGCATAGCTACCACGAGTAAGTTTTATATCTAACCAATATTTAGTAACAGTTTAAAAATCATTCAGAAAGGAACAAAGTACCACCAACATTAGGTTGATTTTTAAAGAATAGTATACATGTCTTAAAACAATCAAGTGTTTTCTTTCTTTTCATCAAACCACAGCGTATCCTTTGGTTGGACTGGACCAATACTTTTTTTCTCCTAAAAATCCACTCTATTTATTATAAGAATGGTTTTGTCTTATTTCTTAGATTCTGAGAAATTACTTCTAAGATAATGAATGACAAAGTGCAATGATTACTGTTATTCTCTTAACTATTTGATTATAAAATTTGTTTTTTCATTAAATAAAAATAATTAAAGTCAATCGGAAGCTAGTGAAGCAAGGTAAGGATAATTCATCCCCAAACAGTTACTTTGCCATGGGTACAAACTGTGCATACTTTTTTTTTTTTTATAACACCAGTAATAAGCTCAGTTCAAAGTGACACTAATAAGCAAGATCTAAAATACAGCAGCACAGGGATTAATTCATATCCTGACTGCCAACTGTGAATGTAATAGTCCTGAAAACAATTAGGATTAACATAAGCACAGAATTGCTTTCTACTCAGAATATGGGGAAAAACACCAAGCATTGCAAGATAAACCCAGAAAGTTCAGATTCCATGATCTAAAAGTTTGCAATTTCAAGTGTGGGAAAATTTATGAAAAGAATCAGATTTCAGTTCAACATTTTGAAAAACTCATAATGTAAGACATCTAACATTTGAGTGGTGCTTGAGTAGAGATACAATGCCCTTATTTTTAGGAAAGAATAGATAAAAAAATAAACTTTTTGTGTTTATGGGAACGGCAAGACCAACACAAGATAACGAGCAGCAATAAGGAATAGCCAATCCAGTCAGATCCTCTGCGAATCGGGGTGAGACAGGACCCAGAACAGGATGTCTGTTATCCTAGGATCTATGGCCATCCAAGGTCTTTGTAAAGTAAAAGGTACAGAAATTGTACCATTAGGATAGCCAAAGTTCTTCTTTAAGTATGGAAAGTTCCATGTTTCTTAAAATACTTAAACAACATTTTTTGGTCTCCGTTCTTTTTTTTTTCTTGAATCAAGTATTTAAATTCCTTGAACATACGACTCTTCATGGGAACCTTTTGTAGTACAGCTGATGAAAAGCAACCTATTTAAGGAGAACACAGCTATTATACAGCAAAAGAGAACAGTCCAGAAAAATGCAATGAAAACAGTAAAAAGAGATGACATGTCTACAGAGACTTAAGGACCTAAAATTATTCAGCACCCTTCTACTCTGCTTGACCTATGAAGACAAGGCTTATGAGTCATCCTTAGAGAACAGTAAAATATAGTGTACCCGACCAAAAATAGGTAGGAACGTTCACTAATAAATCTACTTTTTTAGATATAACCATGTCACCATTAAACACTGATCACTTGGTGAAGTGTCAGGTTATGTGATTCTTTCCCTCCCCTCACAGAAAGGCTGGAAGAAACCCAGTCACAGGCACTGCTACAAGATAATGAAGTATCTGCCAGGCAGGCAAGAAGGTAGAGAATGAAACAGTGATGCTAAAGGCCTGGGACCTGAGTCCACCTACCAGAAGGAGCAGCAAGATTGCTAGTTCGCAACAGCACTATAAAATGATGTCTTGTCTCTCAAGATAGAAAGGATAGGCAATACAAGCTCTTATATAGAGCAATGAGAAAATTGCCATTTAATTAAGGAGTTAGATAAAGAATAGATTTTCATATTCACTAGAAAACTGGCTGTAGCATAAAGCATTGACAAGTTTCAGTTTTTAATGAAACAAATCATCCACATAAAGATATGCACAGTTCCCAGTTTGACATTTCATGCAAGGCTGCAAAGCAAAACACTAAGAGAGCCCTGGAATAATTTATTGATACCATTGCCACAGTTGGCTGCCTCCCCAGTGAAGTGCAGGACCTCCCCCAAAAGGAACACAGCCCTGACTTTGAGTCATCAGCAGGATCTTGAGCAACACTTGCAGAGAACGTTGCTCCTCGGAAAAAAACTTCAGAGAACAAAAACTGCAGCAGCATCTAGTGCTACCTAAAGGCAGGCAGAACTTTCACAGAGACGAAGGAGAAAGTTTAGCAAAAGAGGCACTCCCTGAGTCCACAGTGGAATTAGTCAGCCAGAGCCCTGTGCAGTTCAGCTTGCTGCTCCACCATGTCAAGGGAAAGGGCTGAGATTCACACAGAGCCTGAAGGCTCTAGGACCCCACTGCTGGCAACGCCCATCCACCAGCAGTAGAGTACTCACCAGGCAGCTCTGGACCAATGGCGAGCGATGTCTGTTGTCCACTTGGCCACACTCATGCACAGTCCCCTGGAACCAAGCAGACACAAAGGAGAAAAAAACGTCAAGATTCAGAGATCTCAAACAGAGAAACAGTCTTGGCGCTTCAGCCTCAGAGCCCATGACGCATTTTTTTAAATGTATCCGAAAGATGTGTTAAAATAATCAGGACATTAGTTCTAAGCATCAAAGACTTACAGTCATCAAATCAGAAATATTCACTGCTACATTTAGGTAAAAGGGTTTATACATCCTCTCTACAATGCTACTGATCTCCGACTTAACCTCTTAATCTAGCAAGATAATTAAACGGCAATTAAAATCAGTGGTATCTGAAATCTTTTTGAAGTAAATACAACTGTCTTCTCCAGATTAATGGTAAAATGTCCTTAGATGACCTATAATTGCAAGAAATCTTTCAAATGTCCTTAAATGAACTGTAACAGGAAAAAAAAAAAATCAAAGAAGCACAGTGCCGAGAATTTCCAATGGAATCGCATTGTACACCAGAAGTCCTCATTTGCATACATATTTCTGTATTTCTTTGTTAATGCACTGTACACATTGACTCTCGGTTTGACATTTGATTCTGGTGTAGCTGAAGCTCAGACTGTAACATCTCCCAAGATGTAACAGGAAGAAAATGTTTTGGGCAGTTTCAGAAATATCAAGAAGGAAAAGGAAGCTGTTTACACATAGAAAGAAGGTAAAAGAGGACAAAATCTGCCATCGACACTTAGGAAAATGGTACCTGGACTTTTGAACATCATCATGTATAGATGGAAGGTCCCGCCAAGATGTGCATCTATGGAATGCAAGGCTGTGTGTCACAAAAATAAACAGAAAATCTAGATGCAAATGGACAATTAAAGGAATAAATTCTCAGGCCATAGTGTTTTGTTTCTCTTTAAAAAATAAGGCAGTGTAATAATACGGGTGCTATGACCCCACTGTGTGTAATAAATCTCACTATCTGAATAAAAGCACACAGACGTAATAAGCATTGTCATATGCAAATAACCTATGGAGAGGAGTAACAAGAACCTAGGCTGTGGCTGCCCCTAAGAAGCTGGAATTCAAGGGAGTTTAAAAAGGAGAGGAAGGGTCTCTGATTTTAATCTAACCTTTAACCTTTGTGCAGTGTTTCATTGTGAAACAGAATGCTTTTACAAGTAAAACTGGAAAGTAAATCTAACTCACTCCAAGCTTCCCGCAGAAAAACAAAAAAAAGCATGCCATGTGAAATACAGTAAAGTGTTAGAAAACACACAGTGCATTTACTGGTTTAGGATATAATTCATGCTAGCCTGGGCTCTGCATAAAAACTGCATCATCATACATCGTTGACATACAAACTCTAAGATGTACAGGCTATGACTCTTTCCACTTCTAGATGGTGAACCTAAGAAGTCGGAGGGGGTGGTGCTCAAGAATCTCACAGAGCTGGCAAGCAGACCCATGTTCAACCTTGCTCTATTGGTTACACCACAGCATCTATCCTATTTCCTGTATTACATTTATATCTGCAATCACATATGAAGATAGGAATGAAAACGCTATGAGGACAGAGATTGTGTTTGCACTGAAAGCCAGCAGATATATCTTGAGCACCTACCACAGAGCCTAGCACTTGCCAGGTGTGCAGTAAACCCTTGTTTAATAAATGTATTAGCATTTGCAAGAGACTACATTTAATGCAGGACTCAGAAATTTGCAAGGGTAGTGCACAATAGTTGTTCACAGAGTCAACTATAGAAGAATGCAAGAGATACACCCCATTGCTAGTGATCTGAGGAATCCAGCAGAGAGCCTAGAGCCCAGGGAAATGTCCTGTAAGAGTTTGCCTGAAGGCCTACAGCCATGGCAATGTTCCATTGCAAGTTTGCATCAAGAGGCCCAGGAACCCCTGATAGAAGACCAGAGGGTCCGTGATGGAAAGCCCATGGGTTCTCTTTCTTACCATTCCCCAGAACCAGCTAGCTCAGACCCTCCAAGTGGTCCCCCTCAAGTTAGCCATCCCCTATCCAAACACCAAGATGGACTGATGATTCTGTATCTTACCTAGAGCTAAGAAGCTAAATTGTCTTATATCATTTAGAAACACAGAGCTGACAAGAGTTCTAAAACTGCTCATTAATTAATAACATTGCTATAAACTGCTCCTTCTTTTGAGAACTCTCTTAAATCTCAAGTCTCTTTGTGATCAAAGGGTTAAAGATTAAATGCATATTAGCCTTTCTTTTCTCTAATTCCCTAGCAACTACCCAGTATAAACGGCCACAATGTTCTTGTATACTCTTCTAATTCTGTACATACTTGAGATAGCACAGCAATTGGGAAAACCAGCACTGTTAATACCTTACAAAGGAAAGCAGTAGGAGAAGTCACGGACTACTTAGCTACTGGAATGTCCCAGGCTAACAACAGCAACTGGTTTAGTGTGGAAGTTACATAAAAGAAAACTCCAACCTAGCTATTTTTTCATCTAAATATTATTTGTAGCAAATGTTATTATGTAAGGTGTTGAAGGAGCCTTTAGTATAGAAGGGCTTGTATTTATGTGTCTAAGAATATGTGTGAGATATATCTGGGGTACACATATGTGCCCATATTTTGGTCTTTGAAAAGAAAAAAGATAGTTTTCCACAATACACAAGGAAAGCTAGAAGTTAAAACAAAGCACTTAAATCCTAATGTTGTACTGGACTTCATGAAAATCAGAGCTGCTTTACATTCAGTAAGGGTACTACGTTCACTCAAAGGCATCAACCCTGCCAGTGGCGCAGGAACAAGCAGGCAGCCTCAAGCAAAAGAAGGCACGATTGAGGGTGTTGCTCGGTGGTACAGCAGCTGCCAGGCAGGTTTAAGACCCCAGGTTTGATTCCTAATGTCACCAAGCAATCAAGTAGACCACTGCCTCACTCCATACATCCAAAATTAGCTCTAAGTGGATCACAGATAGAAAAGAACAGTCCTCCTCTCACCATTTATCCTAGCTTTCAAGTTCCCATGGTCAATAATCAGAAGGATGAACACAATACAGAGTTTAGAAGGAGAGACACCATACTCCAATAACTTTTGTTGTGGTGCTTGCTACAGTTTTGCTATGTTATTATTGTTAATCTTATAAATCATACTTTATCACAGATGTGTATGTATAGGAAAAAAGGAAAAGGAAGTTTTGGTACTACCTGCAATTTGGGCACCCACTGAGGGTCTCGCAATGATTCCCCACAGATATAAGAAAGAAATTTTATTCCATACTGAATAAAATTCCTAAAAGCAAATATTACTTTGGAAAAACCTTTGTAATCTGGGGTGAGGCAGTGGTTTGCTAGATATGACATCAATGACCTGCCAGATAGCTCAACAGACTAAAGTACCTGTTTAGGCAGAGTGCATCAGCTGGGGTTCCATCTCCAGTGTGCTATGCTGGCCTCACCCTGGTGCATGCGGGGATGGCAATGGAGACTATAATCCCAGCACTTGGGGGGCTAAAAACAGGAGGATCACTACAAGTCTGATGAATGTAGTGAGACCCTGTACTAAAATTCATTAAAAAAAAAGATATGACATCAAAAACACAAACAATGAAAGGAGAAAAAGTGATAAATTACATCTCTAAAAATGTTTGTGCTTCAAAGAATCCTATCAAGAAAATGAAAAGACAATGTACAGAACAGGAGACAAGTGTTTCCTATCATTTATGTGATAGGCTTTTAACTACCACCCAAGACTTCTTACAAATCAACAATAACAAAAAAAGACAAAACAATTTAAAAATGGGGAAATGAGCTAGATAGAACTTTGTATAACACACACACATACACAGACACACACACACACACACACACACACACACACACACACAAGGAAAGCTGTGCAACCGGCAAAATAACATAAATCAAAACTACAATGAACCACTCACACACTGCCTGGGGGGGATGCAGGATTATCATCCCACCTCAGGGAGACAGTCTTGATTGGAAGGACTTAAATAAGATGCTGCCATGTGACCAGCAAGCTCACCTCCAAAGTTGTATCCAAGGGAAAGAAAACATATCCATACAAAATATTGCATGGAAATTTCAGAACAATGCACATAATATCAAAAGAACAAAATGGGTCTACACATACAGTGAAATCCTATCCAGCAATAAAAAAAAAAAAACCCACCACAGACACACGGAACATTTTTTTTTTTTAATGCATTTAGGGTAGGGTCTACAGGGACCACAGAGTCTTACTACGTAGATTGTACTGGTAGTGATTCTCCTGTTTTCAGCCTCCTAAGCACTGGGATTGCAGGAGTGCATGATCATGCCCAGTCTCAATCACCATCTCAATGCAACCTGGGGGTGGGGCCAGCACAACACACATGGGGTGAAACCCTGGCTGCTACATTCTGCCTAAGCAGGCACTTTAACCCACTGAGCTCTCCGGCTGGCCCTACATGGAACAACATTGACAAAAGATTAGATTAGAATGTGGTCATGGTTGACCACTTGTCTACATATACTAACAAAGTACTGGTTTGAGCATGCTTTGTGGCTGAATTTCATGTTGTGTAAACTGTACTTCGTTGAACTCCTTGTTCAAAACAACTACATTTCAGGAAATCTGCCAGGCAATGTTATTTGACTTTTTAAAACAGACAAACTGAAAGAAAAGCAATGAATGATAAATGTTTACTGCGCACACTGTGCCAGCCACTGACACAGGTTTTGGGAATAGAGCAGTGTCCAAAATGGACCTTCGACCCGGAACTCACAGATGCCCCACCCTCCAATGCCCTGTGACCCTCTACTGTTCCCATCACTCACTCCTCTAGGAGCAGGGAGGTACAGAATGCCCATGGTCTGATCTCCATGGTGAGCTTGTGTTGGAACTAGAGGCTTATGTTGGAACTGTTGCAGTCTGGACAACAGCAGAGATGCAACTGTCATCTCAAAGAATGTGCTTCTCCAGGTGGTCATAGGCCCTGCCCTCCGGGGCTTTTCCCACACAGCCAACTGCTCTTACTGACTCCTGGAGTGAATGATCCCTAAGTGAAAGGTTACTGGGTAAGCCTGGCAGCGGGGCAGGGAGGGAATCCCACCTTCCTACTTCACACGCTCTGATCTGCCTTCAGCAGCAAACACCTGCCAAGAGAGCTATTCAGCCATGCACTTGCCCCTCCCTAAGTCTAAAACTGCCAGTTGGAGAAAACATTCTCAATTCTATACAGGCAAGTTATAGCTCCTGTGCTTGTCATTTATGATGGCTAACTGGCTCTGAAGTGTCAAACTGAGAGCTCTTTAGAGAGCTCACTGGACATATATTTTCCTCCAAAAAATGGCAATGGCTTTGTAATTATCAACCTACATTGTTTCACTGAGTTTCCCTCATGTATTCATTTTCTGTAGATGTATAACAAATTGCCATAAACCTAGTGACTTAACACACATCTATTACCTCCTTGTTCTGTAAATCGGAACACTAGATGCTATGGCTGGTTCTCTGTTCAGCATCTGTTTATGAAGCCAAAATCTTGTGCATTGTTTAAATGTTTTATTAATTTAAATAAGAAAGAAAAAGCAAAGAGACAGTTTCAAAAAAGGTTAGTAGGATAGTTACAACAGCTAATACATTGCAAATTGTTGTCTTCCTAGAAAGCAAGCTTTTTTTTTTTTTTTATGGTATCAAGAATCAAACTCAGGACCTTGTGCTTGCCAGGCAAGCACTTATTCCACTGAGCTATCTCCCCTGCTCTGAAGCCAAGATCTTGTGTTCTTGAGTATCATTCTTTGCTGGAAACTCTAAGAAGAAAGCCCTTTTGAGAGCAGTCCGGACATTGGCCACTCTCTCTCTGTTTTTCAAATGAGGACTCATTCCCTTGCTGTCTTCCTTCTGATAGCTCCTAGGGCCCACACACGACTCTTGGTCATGCAAGCCCCACTTCATTTAGAGCAAGCCACAGAGACTCTCCCCGGTAATGAGTCTCTTTTCATGCCTGTCTTCAGTGCCTTCTAAGGTCCACAGAGGATAAACTCCTCAAGCCCGCTGCCATGTATCATAACCTGACCCCAGAGAAGAACACAGTCTCAGCTCTCTGGCTCACACAGGATATGAGTCCCCAGGTCAGGAGCCTTGGAGGCACTGTGGAATTCGGCCTCCTATACCTAACTGCCAACCTGCATTTGTCACCTGCAGCCCTCAGGCGGGGATCTGAGGTCATCCAGATGATCAGCTAACTGGCCAGCAGAGAAGAAGCATTATAGTCAAACTCAGAATGTGTTTTTAGCAATTCCCCTATTCATCCCTAGATTCGTATCCTCATCTTTAAATTCTAATCTAAATTCTAAATCTTCACAGGAAGTTACTCTTCTTTACCTTAAATCAAACCTTATGAAACTGCAGGCCTACATCACTGATAGTCTTTAAAAACAAAAATATGTGCAGCATCTAGAAGGAAAAAAATATTTGAGGTAATTTTTAAAGGTTTTTTTTTTTTTTAACATAGGTCCAAATAGCATTGTGGGCTGAAGTCTTTACTTGAATTTGTTTATATTTTGTACTTGAGATCAACCAACTTAACTGCTCTTTCACTCAGCAGATTTGGTTACGTAGAAGCTGCACAGAGGGAACACATACCCAACCATGCTAACATTTTGAAGCATAAAAAAAAAGAAAGAAAGAAAAGGATTCTTAACATGCTTAGTAGCACATGGCACGTTAAGATTTTTTTACAGGAGAAAAACAAGAAAATATTTTTAAAATGACTCTTCAAAAATGTGTTTGGATAGAGAATGAAACTCTACATCAAGTCCAGAAGATCAACGTGTAATACTACTAACTACCGATTAGGAAGAAATTGCCATGTCCAGATACTGTTCTCAGTGCTTCATGCACACACACTCCTTCTGTCTCACTGTTTTCTAGATGAGTAAACTGAGGCACAGATGGGCCTATCACTTCTCAGGTCACGTGACACATCTAGTAAACAAAGGCATATAAATTCCAACCCTGACCATCAGTGGTTAGGAGTAGCAACTTTGAGGGCATATCCTGTGCTTCCATGCTTTGAACTGGAGTCATTTCTGCAGCTGCTATGGAGCACAAGGCGGTGGCCAAGCACCTATGGGTCGCACTCAAGCAGAGGTAGCTGCTGAGCACTGCTGAGGATGAGCGGGAACGGTGGCCCATGTGCTGGACCCATATTGGAGAATTCCCATATGATTATACTACACGGCAGCAGTGGACTTGTTTCAGGACACCTTTGAAATCCTCCACAACAACACCCAAGGCAAATACCATAATATTGGCCTTCTCCTAACCCCCAGGTCTACTTCTGGAAGAAGGAAGATGAAAACCTAACTGAACCCTTCTCTTTCATTTTTGCTTCAACCAAACCTTCTCCCACCATACTTTATTTTGAAATTGACAGGTTATGAAAAGAAGGGGTCGGGGGGGGGGCGTTATAGCAAAAACTAACACCAAAAGTAAAGAAAAAGTCACCTCATCCCTTTCTTATTGTAGAGAAGAAAGTGGCCCAGCTCTGGGTCATGCAACAGGAAAGACCCTAGAAATTCTTCCGTTCACCGTACCTGGTCAACAGAAGGGACAGCATGATCCCAAGCTCCACCAGCCCTGGCAATACAACCCCAAGGAGCCACACTCAGCAGCTGTAGTAATGAGTCACGGGAAGTGGAGCAGGGGTGGGCAGGACAACACTAGAGCCTGACATTTGCAATGACTTGCTTCCAATGACTCATCTTCACACTAGGCTGGACAAGGGCACATGTCAGGTGACATTTTATCAGGGATCTTTTCTGGTTCCAGAAAGGCATCAACCAGCAGGGACTACTGGCATGCCAGGGCCATCTGGCTGCGAGCAGATGAGTAGAACTAAGCTTTCATTGGTCCTCACTTTTCTTCCTAGATTCAACCCCGCTTCCAACGTCCCGATGGTCACATAGCAGAGATCCCAGAAAGGTAAAGTCATCTTGTCACAGGAAACTCTTTTTAATCTGATGCTTTTGCAGTGTGCTTGTTGGGGTCTTGGTTTTTGCAAGGTTTTATCTGCTAAAATATCTCATGCTAAATAATTTGACTTGAAGAAGTCATACCTTATGGTGAGGACATCTGAATATGTGTGTGAGAAAATACACCGATCTGAAGATCGTGGGCTGGAGGTGGTTGTCAGGGATCCCTCAGAATGGTCAGATCCCGGCTGCAGAAAGCTGGATAGATGCCAGCTCAGGTAATTACTCTCTGCCTACCTGATTTCCCCAGGCAATTTTAATTGAAAACAGTATTATCGGGTACCCCAGCTCTAATCTGCTCTGCAGCGTCTTGTGCCCTGCTTCTTGCTGCCATCATAAGCTCACTGAGCTGGTTTCTTTTTGAAACTTAAGTTGGAAAAAAATTTCTGAAGCTCCCAAAAGGGAAAATATCAGATAAATAGGAGCCATTTAATTAGTCTCAAACCAGCACGCTGAATACCACTGGCAGTGGTGGCAAGATATCCT
>PVKN010030844.1:0-12599 GCA_004027915.1 Capromys pilorides
GAGAGAGAGAGAGAGAGAGAGAGAGAGAGAGAGAGAGAGAGAATATGAGGAAAGACTTCATAAAGAAAACTGTGGAGACCAGAGCTGCTAAGCACAGGCATCTAAGGGGAGAAAGCTCGGTACCGAATGTCACACATGCCCTTCATTCCTGTGTCCTCCTTGGTTCCTCAGTAGGCCAAGGCCATCGGGGGCTGGAAGACCAAGGAGCTCACTAATATGACGCAAATAGAGACCTAGGAAAAGAGCAGCAAGAGCCTCAGAAAGGACAACCGGTATCCTTTCCACCACGGTCTCACACCACGTCTGGGATCCATGTGCACCACAGAACTCTTGTGGCACATTGATCCCTCTTTGTTTGGCCTACTGTGGCAATGAATAAATTCTTCCCTATTATTCTGCAGAGCGACTTCATACTCCCTTATCTGGTGCTCTTGGATTATCAATGGCTGCCTTTCCAATGAGATCACACACTTGGAAAAGCTCGGATTAGGCCTAAGGTGCCGAAAAGTCCATAGTGGAGGACAAGGACCCTGAGGCCGTTCATTTGTTATTCAGAAGTAGCCGACATCAGCAGTCAAGAACAAACCTCTGGAGGTCAGGCTAATGTCACATGAGGTCACTGAGCTGTGCACTCGCCGCTGTAAATGCATGCGTGGAGTTCAGTGAACCTTAGCAAACTGCGGAAGTCTCACGCCAAAGAGGCTTAAGGACACACAGACTTATTCCGGATTTCGTACGTTCATACTTTATGCAGCCGGTTTTCTATAGCAACTAACTTTCTTACATTTTCCCTTCTTTTTCTTATTTTTCTATTTTTTATTTTTTTATTATTATGGCCGGCTCAGCCTGCCCTGGGGATGGGGCTGGGACAGCCTGTGGGGCCAGTGATGGAACCGCGTCCATGCAGTTGCCTAAGCTTGCCTAAGCAGACACTTTAGACCCCTGAACGATCTCACTGGCTCCACTTTCCCTTCTTCTGTCCCCTCTTGTCTTTCCTCCTCCCAAGTTTTTTTCCCTTCCTTTTCTCTCATCTTTCTTCTTCCTGTCTCTTTCTTTGTCTCTTTCTCTGTCTCTTTCTCTGTCTCTCTGTCTCTACTTCTATCTCTACTTGTGTCTCTGCCTCTGCCTCTGCCTCTGTCTCTATCTCTATCCCTGTCTCTGTCTCTGTCTCTATCTCTATCTCTGTCTCTGTCTCTGTCTCTGTCTCTGTCTCTGCCTCTATCTCTATCTCTGTCTCTATCTCTATTCTATCATTTATCTCTCATCTCAATATTTTCTTTCTGGGTCAAGACAAATTAAGATCATTTTCAGAAAAGCCATCTTCATCTTCCACAAGAATTCCCATGGGAGAGGTGGATTTCTACATGAGCGAAGCAGGAAATAATAACATCCTGCCTTTTATTTAGTGTCTCCCCCCTGACTCCTTCCCTCTAAATCACAGTGTAATCAATCTGAAGTGGCAACATACAACAGCATTAAAATTAGGGATGTTTGAAGAGGGAATTAGTCTACTCACTCATTATTCCTGATTAATAGAAAATTACCCTGCTAACATTTGCTGTGCTATTCATTTGTTCTTGGGAGGGCTGAGCCACAAATAGCAGCTCAGGAGAAGCCAGTTGGGGAGCTGAGGCGCGGCTGTGGCTGCCTCGCTGTGCTCCTCCTGCACACACACCTTCTGCGCTGGAAAGCAGCTCTCCCTCCTCCTCAGACACCAAGCTTGCTCCACCACCACCTTTTCTCTCTCACCCAGAGAGAAGCCAGCTGCCTGTTCACCTTGGCCTCATCAGTGAAGCCTCCAAAAGCATCGGGACAGGAGCTGAGCTGTCTCCCCCAAGCTGGGAGACCTCTGCCCAGAGCTGTCGGGGGTGATTCTGTGTCTTGCATGTCCCATTACCTGGCTTCCACTTCCAGCTTTCCACACATTCCTGACCAACTTCTTTCCCTACACGGAGGAATCTGAAGCCCTCACACCACATACTGGCTTAGCTTAGCTGTTTGCCTGAGGTTTATAAGCTCTTTCCCTTGGAGACTTTCCATCCTGATTTTTTTGTTTTTCTGTTCTTTGTGGGAGCCTTGGGGTGCCAGAAGTCCCCTGGGCCGTGCCTGGTTGTTCACCTCATTTCCTTCCACTTAAATTTCCTTTTCTTTTGTTTCACTTTCTTAGGGAACTGGCCTCATCTGTCTATCCTCTAGACAGCGCCAACCAGCTTTTCTTCAAGTATGAGTCATGGTAGACTCTAGTTTACTAAGCTTGTATTTTGTCAGTTTTAAGGGCCTCTCACGGTAATTCTCAACCCAATCATTATCACCATCTCAAGGGTTTATTTTGAACTACAATGAAATATGAAAGAATTCAAAGTCAGTTTCTCACACAACTGGCACAGGGAACGTGAATGGAAGAAGTGGCCCTTTCTGGAATTTTAGGGATCTAAAAAAGAGAATGAGTGGAAATTTTTGTTATTGTGTCTATTAGTTTCTCCTCCGAAGTGCAAAACTCTGCCTCCTTGTAACCAGCCACGTGTCATTCTCAGGGTAGCAGAGACTCGTCCAGGACAAGGGTCCATTTCGCTGTGCACCATTCAGAGCTCTGCATGAGAATCTGAAGGAATCTGTGTTGTGTGCATTCGTGAGACCAACAGAAACTCAAGTTTGAAAACCACTCAGTGCCCTTGGCAAGTCCAAAAAAATGTCTACTAGGATTAGAGGGAGATCTGAAGTAGGGTTCACCCATACCTCTCCAAGTTGCCGTGCAATGGACAACGAACGCTAGGGACCACAACATGCCCCAAGTTGTACTTGTATTTTGGAAATGTCTTTTCTCAAAGAAAACAAAGGCTACAACCCATGGGCTGTTGGCTATAACATTTCTTTGCATTAAATCCAGATATACTTTATTCATGTCACCATTTAATTCAGCATCTCATCCAGCACCATCTGCTAGCTGTTACTGTGCAGCAATAAATGCAAACAGATTCGCTTTCCTCCAGGAGTTTAGACTGTAGTCAGAGAGTCGGTGATGCTTGCAGCTCACAGAAGGAAGACAGCAATGAGCGCTGAAGGCAAGATCCAAAGCAACAAGAAGCACCAGTGTTCCTGGCAGGTCTCCTCTAAAGGAAAGCGTGGATGAGCTGGGCTGGCAGGAGGCAGGGGCGGCCCCACAGACACCGACTGCTGCTGGGTACCGGGACGAGGAGCTGTGGGTCGCACCGCCCCTTCCTCAAATACATTTGTGCGCATTTCATCTTTCTGGCACGTTTTAGTTTAGCCTGATTGTAGCTGTGCTTTGGCATTGTCCTTCAGCATCCCTTGCTCCCTCCAAAACAACTGCATCACCCTCTTCTTCATTCTGCTCCTCAGCTCTTAAGTGCTAATGTGCTAGGAGCATCTGCTTAATCCCCTTTGTATGGCATAATTTATTTACACAACTACATTAGATTGCACTTCACTGGGCAGCGCAAACATGCCTCCTTCTCTGACTAACACTTAGTAGACTTCTTAATACACTGAAGGTGCACATGGTATCTTTGTCACAAGAAAAATTAGATGGTAGTGGTTAAAAGCAATTGATAAGCGTGTGTACACTGAGCTCACAACTTGGTAGCTATGCGCAGTTGGTAAACAAAGTTACTGTTTGCTCTGTGTCTCAGTTTCATAGTCAGTGGGAGAAATAATAATTTTCCAATTTTAACTGGAAATAGGAAGTGCTGTTGGCATGGACGTCAGGGTACCAGAGTGATTCTCCACTGAATGGCTCAGTGCATCCAAAGAGCAAGGCGAGAGTTTGGTGCACCGTTAGCTTCAGTGTGGTAATTATATTTATTGGTAGTAAACTAAGTAGGTCCTCCTGTCCTTTTCCATGGAACTCATTTTGCTGTGTTGCTCAGGTTGAACCACTAAAACAAAGAGTTATATAAGAATATACCAGAGGCACCTTTGTTTGCAATTAGACTCCCATCCCTAGCACTTAAAACTTTCTATAAGTATTGTCTTGGATCACTATCCAGCATCAGGCATCTTGTAGCCAATGATCCAGAGCAATCCCAGATATTGTCACGAGTTACCTAGTCAATTGATGGGCCACCCCAAGCCAAACTCTAGACTTCTCAGGACAATCCTATCCACCCACTGCCCACCTAAGATTAGTTTTTCACAGAGAGCCCTAGATGCTAATCTCCATTTTTTCCAAGTGGACACAAGATAATGATGTTCGATCTTCTGCAGGGGTGAGTGGGGCTTCTCCAGGGCTAGGATGTAGCATGGGCTATGTTGCGTCTCCTTTTCTATGGCAGAGGGAACTCTAGGCAGTGACCAGCATGCATCTTCCTAGAGAGGGCAGCAGTTGCTCCACGGGTTTCAAGCTCTGATGCAGCAGCTCTCTGCCTGGGGGGAGTGCCCCTTACGAAGGGATATCTGGCAGTTTCTAGAGCCATGATTGATTTTCAGAGTCAGGGATGCTGCTGGCATTGGGGGCTAAGGACCAGGCAGAGGGATGCTAAGCATCTACACATGTGAACAGTGTGAACAGCCCTCAACAGTGAATAATTGTGCTGCTCCAAAAGGCAGCTGTGTTAAGGTTAGGAAACTGCTCTAGGACCCACAAGCTTAAAACACTGGTGTCCTTTCCCAACATCCTGTATGCTAACTCCGTTTAAGTAGTAAGACTCAGGGGGAAGAAAAGATTAAACCTAGTAGAGGGTGAATGTGATAGAGAAGGGAAATAGGGCCCGCACTTCACAGCCCCATTGGCCCTATGTGGACGCTTCAAGATCGCAGTGTCCCAGCAACCCAACTCGCTACTTTACTCTGGCAACAGACCCACTGCACAGCCATTGGACTGTTGGCTCGAATGTTAATGAGGCCCAGCAAAAGCACTAGGCCAAGAGCAGTTGTGCGGATTCCGTGGTCTGACCCACTGCCCTTTAATAAGACTCAGCTCCCTGTGTGACTCTCAGTTGGCCAGGATTAGGGTACTAGAGCGAAAGCCTGGTCTGCTTCATTTTACCCTCCGGTGTTCTTCTAAACTGCGCACATTACATCAGCAATGCCCAGGTGAGAAGAAAGGAAGCAGCTATCAAATTGTATAAAATAATAAAGCAGTGGAGTCGCGACCTCCTCTCCAGCTGCCTTGAAATATTTGCTTTGGTTTTGGGCTCTAAAGCAAAGTCTTCGAAGTGTTCCTGAAACATTCCAACTTAGCATGTGCATTGCACTGTAGTTATTGATGGTCTTCATTGCAAAGATGCTCTGCCTTTTACAGGATTGGTCATAATTGCAGAGAAACTATCATATCTTGGATAGAGAGGTGATTTCTAATCCAAAAGTCAGAGAGCTGCACTGTTTGTGGGTAAATTATTTGTGTCCATGAAATTGGTAGGCACTTCAAAAGAATTCATTAGTACAAAAGATGGGATTGTTTGTTTGGCAGGTAGCCCCTCAGAACCCCAAATTTATGATATTTAAGATTTGTCCATCTTAAAAACACATCCAATTTCAAATAAGTCATTGAGTCCTAGAGAAATTTAACTATGTCTCTTCAAAATTGTAATAGCAACCTAATAAATTTTAATAGAAGCATTTGTAAGTAAATTCTCACCTTTTTTAATCAAGATACAATTTTTATTGTGAGTGACCTAGAATTCCATAATGGAATTTTATGGTTGCATACCTAGAAATTTGGTCTGTAGACCAAATTCTAGACAACTTTGCCTATGATTCAGGGCTCTTTTTCTCACATAATTCTTTTCCAGCCAAATTGTAGCAACCTCAGTGGGGAGAAATATGAGCACAACAAACTCTGAAAGCCTAGTAGCTATAGTATTTCTCACAGGAAATAAAGGAAAACTCATTTATTCCTCTGTCCTTTCAAATCTTGGGACCAAAACCCTTTGCTGAGGAATAGAGTTCTGAGACAAAAGAAACTGCCCCAAAACAACCCAATTTTTAAAAGGTTAAAAGAAAATGTTAAAGACATGAAGGAAAGCTTTCTTTACTGGAAATCTCCACTTTTGGTTTAAAAGCCACATAGACAAAGGGTAACTTAGATAAGAATCTTTGATACACTATACGTAGAATGATATATATATTGATCGCCTTGCAAATCGACCCTGTGAAGCCTTCAAAGGACATTCACGTGCTGGTCACCTGCTTTAAATGATTCAAGGCCGTTCAGAATTTCAGAGAAAAGTAAAGAGTGCTCAAGAGATTGCACAGCTGTGCACAATCCGGGCTGGCCCTCTATGACGTAGCAACCTATTGTCTTGATCACTTTCCTCACCACTGGGACAAAGCTCTGACACCTATAGTTTGAATGAGGAAATTGTTAATTCCTGCAGACATGACGTAAAAAGCCTGGATAGGGAAGATCTTAGCAGATAGGAGAGAGCAAAAGATGACTAGGGAGAAACACTGCCTGGTTCTGTCTGCAGCAGCCCGGCTTTGCAACCAGGCCTCGCCTCTTAGCACACATTCAGCCAATGAGCTCACTAGAGGATGCATCTTCACTGACCACAGTGCCTCTGGGACTCTACTGACCTCCACAAACCCCATTTATGAGTGCAGGAGAGTTGGGAACACTCCCAATCAGAACCGCTATTCCTAGTAAGTCCGCTTCCTCACTTGTGCCTCTCTAGCCTCAGAGGTTGGTCCTACACCTGTAACACTGATCCTCCCCAGCCAACCTTTTCTTATCACTTGAGGTTCCTTGCTGCCCTTCACGCAAATGTCCTCCTCTCATCCTTTTTGGAACTTCATGGAATGGCTATCTTCTCCCAGAGGACGTGAGTCACCACTTAGCTAGAGTAGGGCCTTCACACAAGGTGCTTCCTGCCACATGTGATTTTCTCTAAACACTCAGTGCTACCACATCGCACATTATAATAATTTAGCTGTTCTGTTCCCAGCATCTGATGCCAGCCTTGGAGGACAAGGGTCTTTGTGAATGGATTTTCACTGCTGCATCCACAGTGTGCAGAGCATACAAGCTCAATTAATAATTATTAAATCAAAGAATCATAGCACAACCATGCTTTGTGGAGTTCAAAACCCAGGTACTATCATCTTTCTGAAGGAAAAGCAAGCTGCTTGGTACTTTGGAAGCTTCGCTACACGGGTCTGTGGAGTACCCTGTATGTTCCCCTTTCTGTCCCTGTCACCCATCTCCCCACAGCACAGGCTTCTTTCATCCACTTAACCTAACAACCAGGTTCCTGCCACGTTAGTCCTAGCCAAGAACTCAGCTAGGTGCTGTAAGCCTCCACGCCAGTGGGGAACAGCACTAAGATGGCTCAGCTATGGGTATGGGGGAGAATTTAATCCTCAGGAGACTTTGAAAGACTTTCCAAACTTATCTTTATACTCACTCACTAGCATAAGAAGTACAAATGGCAAATAAATAGATGAAATATATATATATATATATATATATATATATATATATATAATATTTAATTTTATTCAATCTGGTGTTATAACTTTATTTAAACATCAGTTGAATTAATTCAGTTCTTTTTTAAAGGAAGATGGCTTATATAACAAAGCATATAAAAAAGATGAGAAGGTTTTGTTTAAAAACAATCAATTATGGGAGTTGGGGAGATAGCTCCGTAGCACAAGTGCCTGCATGGCAAGTATAACGTCATGAGTTCAAACCCCAGTCCTGCCAAAAACAAACAAACAAAAAATCAATTATGAACAACTGTGCTCATCACAATTAATCTATATACCCTAAGAAAATAAGAACAAGTTTAACAAAAAGTAAGGAAAGCCTTCTCTATACTTAAATTTATCTAAATAGAATCATCTGAGTTTTGTTAGGAGAAAAAAAAAATTTACTTTGTGCAGCTGCATACTATGAAGTTACGATCTGAGGAAGCCATGTTTTTTTTTTTGTAGCAACCACTTTTAATATTTTGCTATAGCATTTTTTTGTGTTACTTTTTTTTTTTTTTTTTTTTTTTTTTTTTGGTACTGGGGATTAAACTCAGGACCTTGTGCTTGCCAGGAAAGTGCTTATTCTACCAAGCTATCTCCCTGTCCCTAAAAGTTAAAGTTGAGAAGGACTTTTTTTGGCTGTCTCATGATGCCTTCAGCATGCACTGTGTGACGCTTGTGGAGCTGGGGATCAAACTTTGGTCCCCTGCGCCTGATTGCATTTGCCTGAGCAGACACTTAAACAACTGAGCTAACCCACAAGCCCTGTGCCATACCATTTTTTAATCTTGCATATATCCCCTTTAATGTTCAGAAAATTCAGGAGAATCCCCTAAGATGTATAGTTCTAATTGTCTTTGTCACTGATTTGGAAAATAAGTGACAGAACAACTATCAAGATGTAAGTTGTACTTTAAAATAATTTCATATTTCAGAAATCACAAGAGCATCTATATATAGTCAAAAATGATAGTGCATCTATGTGTGAGAATCTTTTCTTTTGTTTTCAGGCATTGCCTTACAGATCTCTTAAAATAGATCTACTGGGCCACGGGGTCCATGCCAGATAGATTTAGAATAGTCACACGTATATTCACTATACACACAGTTTCAATTGGCTCTCAACTTCCTGAGACAGAATATTCAAATACTAGTTGTGATCAGAACATATGGTGAATGTTTAAATTTTAAAAATCAGAACAGTAAAAGGCACATTTCCACCTAGTATCCCACCCCCATGCCCAATGTGCCGACACACACCCATAATCCCATTGCTGGGGAGGCTGAGACAGAAGGATCGCTATGCGTCTGAACTATATCAAATTAAAAAAAAAGTGTTTACCATTCAGGGTTATTTTTACTTTGAGAAAGTTCCAGAAGAAACAAGGGTCAGATTCAGGGAATAAGGTAGACAAGGACAAACCATGTGATTTTACAAGTGTGCCTTTCATTAGGGTGACCTTCAGCTGGAGAATTCATGATAGATAGATAGATAGATAGATAGATAGATAGATAGATAGATAGATTATCAGATAGTCACAGAAGCGGACCTCCAGAACTGATTCAGAAAGAGGCAAGAATGACAGGATAAGCGTGTCTTAAACGAGGGGGCCTGTTTTGAGGGGGACATGGCTGTAGTTGCCTTTAAGTGTAAACATTTGGGCTCTGTTTGTCGTGCTCGGGAGGGCAGGGTCTAAGCTCAGAGGCAGCCAGCACGGCTCGCATTCCTGAACGACCCATGCTCATTGTAGAACAACGAGCTTTACTGTGATGTGGAAACCATAATATTTCTTTTGCATAAATGGGGAAGAAATCTGGTACAAAATTCCCCAATGATACTTCCAGGATGCGAAGGGCCAAGATGCACACAGGAAGCAGCTATGTAAAGAGAACGCAAATGCTGCAGGTTGCCTCACCTACGAATCGACAGGGTTTTCACGGGGTCTCCTAGGGTAGCGGAACAGCGAGAAGAGCGTGGTTTGTGGAGAACAGGGCTACATCTCGCTGCCCTTGACGACGACGCACGCGACCTTCTCCACTCGCCAAACCCCGATCTTCGTGTTCTTCCACAGAAAATGGAAACGTGCAAAGTTCCTGAATCTTGCTGTGATACACATCTGGCAAATGGCAACTGCTCTGGAAACTCAGGACCACATATGGCGGAGACTATTCTCCGTGGCATGCACATAGGAATTCCCATTTCCAGTTCTTCCTGTTCTGTCTTTCCTGTCATTTCTGAGCATGTGGAGGTGAGAGTGAGGAGCGAGCACCCCGGGATTTGTGTTGGAAGCTCTCACTTCACTGTGGTGTTTGGGGGCGAGGGGCAGCTCGTTTTGGGGGGTATGGGGGGGGCCCTCTTCAGTCCTCCTATTCGCAGCAGCCATGAATATCACTTTGGCTGGGTTCCCTGCAGTCACAAAGAAGTGAGGGAGCAATTTTAGCTCTTGATGACTCCATTGGAAGCAAAAGCCTTAATTGGCCATCAAGGGACGAAAGGGCATTTGGGGAGAGTGACTTGGCCTGGTGCCTCCCCGCATGTTCCTAGGTGGAGACCCGGAAGGTTTTCTCTGGACGTCTGGCGTTGGAGCACGCCCAACAGCTCCTGTTCGCTCCAGTGAAAGATGAGCTGGATTACGTATGCAACTACTTTCTCTTAGTTCAATGAGAACAAATTTTTTGTACCAATAATGATTAGAAAAATTATCAGGTCTACATCCTGTGCTCTGTATAACTACTAGGAGGACAACCACATACATTGTATCAAATACTGGAAATGTACTACTGTCATATTGTTATTTCTTATTAAATGCAATTTTAACAAACAAAAGAAAGCGGGTGTCAGCTCCACGGAGTCCACTGTCACGCGCAGTGCAGGGCTCTCACGAGGATTCTGTTGTTGTTTACTGCCCAGTGTCGGGCTGCAAGGTGCAGCAGTATTTGAAGAGACCCATGCTCCGGGCTCAGGCTGTGTGGTTTCAATAGCTTAATTAGCATCTCTGAACCTCATTTTCTCCCTCCCCGATGGGTGACCATGTGTACTGGGGTACCTTTAGTTTATGCTATTTGAAAATATTATGTACTACAATAACAACACATCAGGACATTCACAATTGGACGATTTCTACACATAGAAGATGGGTGGAACCTGGATAAGTGTTCACATTGACACTGTATTATCAATTAGTTTCCCTCCATTTTATTTTTTGGCCAAGGAATCACTACAGCGAGGGAGGAGAGAGTTATAGATTTAAAAAAGTACATTAAGCTTTTATTAAAATCTTTTTAGGGGCCGGGGAGATAGCTCTATGGCACAAGTGCCTGCCTGGCAAGTGCAAGGTTGTGAGTTTGAACCCCGATCCCGCAAAAAAAAAAAAAAAAAAAAAAATCTTTTTAAGTTTTAGAGCAAACAGGGTATGAAATCAAGATCTGAAGAGAACTTGCGTTTTTCTGGTTGTGGTGACATTTTTCACCCCATCTGTAATTAATTCAAGCCTCAAACCTTCACATGACACCTTCAGGGCCTGGCTCTGGTGCTATGGGGCAGGGGGAGGCAGATTCCAGGCCACTTCTTCACTCACTGGACTCAGATTTAGGCCCAAGAAGTGAAACAGGAGAGACAGAGCTGCCGAGGTGAGCGCACGGTTGTCTCCGGCACCCTGCCTGTGTGTACAGCTGGGAATTGGCCTGAACGCTGAGCTCAGAGGATCAGATGCCAGGTGACACAGGCAAGGGTCAGAGCAATGCTGGCCTCGAGAGGAAAGGAATGTGATTCAAGGCACTGATGCCAAGGAAGGAGTGTGCGTGCCGTGTGCAATGTGCCACCTGGAGCCAAGTGACAAGCGAGGTGGCCACGCCTAAGCCCACACTCCTGGCCACACTTCTCCCCTGCTAAGGTTCTGGTTTCACCCTTTATCTGAGCTGAGAGCTTGCCCCTCCCTGTCTCCCACCCAAAACTTCTCTGTTTTTAAAAATCAGCTGAATAGCAACACCACCAAGAACCTTTCTCCAACATCTAGTACTCGTTTCCTGCTCTCCATGTCATCTTCAGCAACATAGCTTATTCTCTTCCACTGATAAATAAGACAGCTCAGGGATAGAGTAGGGAAGACCGGGCTAAGGATGTATAGCTCAGTGGCATATGTGCCTGCCTGGCATGCACAGGGTCCTGAGCTCCACCTCTGGTACTGTAAAAAAAAAATAATAAAAACTAAAAATAAATAATAGTAGTAAAGCAGGTAAGAACACGTTCAAAGTTAAAGAACAAGTCTTTTGGTAGAGACAGGGGCCAAAACTCTTTAAGAACCAATTATTCCATTAAAATTTTTATGTCTTCCTGTTGATGCCCCAGAAGCATTTTACTTGTGCCCCTACTGTGAAAATAGCCAACATCACTGCCTTCTAGTATGGCAAATTGTGTGTTCCACAGCCTGCCACATGAACTATAAAGTCCTTCAGTTTGGGGACCACACGGTCGTGGCAGGGTCTCACTACACAGGCTCAGACTCGTGGTGATCCTCCTGCTTTCAGCCTCACCAGCACTGGGATTACAAGCATTCACCACTATGCCCAGTCTCCATGGCCAGATTAGCCCACCTGGGGGTAGGGATGGCTGGGCATGTGTTGTGGGGGATCGAACTGTGGTCCCTAAGTTTGGCTAGGTTTGCCTAAGAGTCCACTGAGCTATCTCACAAACTCCACAGAGCCGTATCTTCTTCATCATTTCATGCTGAAAGTAGTAAGTAAAACAAATGTGATAAAATTAATGTGCTCAATAAATTCTATTTCAATTATAGAAAATAAGTCAGGTGAAAGTGTGACAAAATGTGCCAGTTTTTTGATGTTACTTTTCCCACCTTTACCTGGATCTTTGTCAGTCTGAGTCTACCAACACGTGTGTGTGTGTGTGTGTGTGTGTGTGTGTGTATGTGTGTGTGTGTGTGTGCACATGCATTTATGGTAGGCCGAGAAGAACTTAACAGCCTGTGTTTATACTGCCTATTATTATTTTGCCTCTGTGAATTATGTAAATGAAGAAAACAGTAGAGAATAGTGCATGAAGCCATTGCTACTATTTTATAGGAAGAACACTTTTCCTGAAATACCTGTGGGCTCTACCCTCGGAGCTCCCAGGGAACAGAGTCAGCGACACTGCCAGTGTGTGTTGCTGA